>JADBJO010007360.1:34454-36954 GCA_016801955.1 Conus betulinus | reverse complement strand
GAGGCAGAGTCAGCGACAGAGGCAGACAGACCGACAGACGTAAAAGGAGATTTTAGACGGTCGTTGTGGGAAATGCACCCACCATTGTAACTTAGGTCCAGTAATAAGAACAAAGCATGACAACGAAATTAATCACAATCCATTTTACCGACGTAATGAGAAAAAGGTAACGTGCAGTTTATCTTCTATCCAGCAATATGAGCGAGAGGAGTCGGGTGATAAAAAGAACAGAATTATAAATTGTAAATATTTCAGCTTCTATGAAAGACAAACTTCTGCCATAACTCTTCTTGAAAGAAAACAAGAAAAGCATAATTTTCAAAATGATATAGGCTATGGTCAAGTACAACTCACAGGATATCATTTTTAGATGAAATAGCATTCGTCCCATCCATATGAACATGAATATTGCAATCAAGTTGTCTTCGTAGAAATTCAGGGGAAATAGCACTTAGAAGGGATTAAAGAATAATCTAAGGTTCACATCAGCTCAAAAATTCTACTGTTACACTGATCATGGATCTTGACCGTATCCTTTTTGTTCTTGGAAATGCAGTCTTAGCATGATTTGAAGTAGATCTTTTTCTTTTCTTTTCATTTTAAATTTATTGTGTGTGTGTGTGTGTGTGTGTGTGTGTGTGTGTGTGTGTGTGTGTGTGTGTGTGTGTGTGTGTGTGTGTGTGTGTGTGTGTTCGTTTGTTTCTTTCTTTCAACAACCCATGACAAAATTGGGACCCTACCCTAATGTTAACACGGCAATTACCTTCATTTACTTGCTGTCACTGTAAGTAGGCCCACATGGGGATACCATGTAATAAGCTGGCGAACGGTGATTGCGGATCTTTTTCCGGTGTTCCTGTCTTATTTCTATTCACTCATCATTAATGTCTGGACTTTCTACTTCTTGAACCCATGGAAGGTGTTTGGATCTTGTGTTTTGTGTCTTTTAGCAAGAGCACACATTAGATATAGCGTGTATGTGACTGTGCGTACGTGTGTCCGTGCGAGCATGCGTGCTTGCGTGTGTACGTGCGTAGATGCGTGTGTGTGTGTGTTTTGTGTGTGTGCGTGCGTGCGTGCGTGCGTGAGTGAGTGAGTTGGTGTGTGTGTGTGTGTGTGTGTGTGTGTGTGTGTGTGTGTGTGTGTGTGTGTGTGTGTGTGTGTGTGTGTGTGTGTTGATGGAGGAAGTGGGAGGTTAGGAGTAGAGAGGCGGGCGGGGGGGAGGTAGGTGACAGGAAAGCGGGAGAGGGGTTAGTGTAACATCGATGTGCAATCTGAAACATCCAAAACCTTCAGACAGTGGGAAAATACCTGCCAGTCCTCACGTCCGCCTACACAGGCCCCTCTACACTTAGCCTGCCCCAGACAGTCATCTTTCCGCATCCATCCACCCCTTTCACATCAAGCCTCCCCTTCCACATCCACTGTCCCCTTCTGCGTTCTTCCTCGTCTTCCGCATCGTTCTTCCCTGTCCACGTCCTTACTATCCACCCACATCCATCCTCCTTTTTCATTGCACAATGAATGAGTATCAAGATATCAAAGGTGTTCAGATATCACTATGTCATTCCAGTTCGGACACATACTACATTTTATCAGTCCATTTCCCATTTCTCATTTCTCCGAAGTCGGAGTATGTCTGTCTTAATGGTGGAATTAAATAAAACGGTCATACACACAAAACTCCACTCCCTTTGTTAGGCAGATGGGATTAATCCTTGCCTGCCTGTACAGGGAGGGTTCGCAGGAGTATCAGCCTGCGTACCCGGAGGGAAAAAAAATATCAGTCCACGCATCCAAAGTCCGACCATCTATATCCGCCCTTGCGCAAATTCCTCTCGTATCCACCCTTTCATATTCATCTTTCCACGCCCTCTCTTCAGCCTTCCACATCCGGCCTTCCAGATTATCCTTCCACAACCATCTTTTTAATATCCACCCTTTCACGTCTACCCTTCTATATCTATCCCTCTACATCCACCCTTCCATGTTCACTCTTCCACATGTACATTTTTCGCATCCACCATATCCCATCCACTTTGTCACATCCACTCTTTCATTTTCACCCTTACACACCCACAGGTTCGCATCCACACTTTGATATTCACTCTTCCGCAACCACTGTTCCACAGCCACTCCTCCACGTCCACTTTCCCACATCCCTCCTTCCAAGTCTGCGCTTCACTCTATCACATCCATCCTTCTACTTCCACTCGTCCGTATTCACCCTCATACATCCACATCATTCAATAACACTGGGGAAACAAAATTTGGCGCTTCTTCTTTTCCAGCTCAGCACGAGTCTGTCACCTTTCTGGCACCACGTCCTTTGAGTCGCGTCACCAGTTTCCTCTACCTGCACCTGCTCCCGCCCACTCACCCTCTCACCTAAATCCACCCCCCACACCCTACCCCCTTCTCCCTTCTCCGAAAGGCACCAGAGGAGAGGAAAGAGCGGAGGTCGTAGGCATTTGGTCGTTTGTCTTCTCTGATTAAAACT
>JADBJO010007360.1:22500-30739 GCA_016801955.1 Conus betulinus | reverse complement strand
ATGAATGATATGTGCTGAAATAACGTATGCATGATCAAGGACAAGATTGTAAGACTAGGTCTCGGGCCTAAAAAACTTCATTCTTGAATATCAGAGATCAACCAACGAATGAATGAACGGATGAACCACCTCCATCATCGGTATCAATCAATCAATCAATCAATCATCAACAATCAATCAATCAATCTCTCTCTCTCTCTCTCTCTCTCTTCTCTTCTCTCTCTCTTGCTCTCTCTGTGTATGTGGTGGGTTGTGTGTGTGTGTGGTGTAGTTGTGGTGTGTGTGTGTGTGTGTGAGTGAGTGTGTGTGTGTGCGCGTTTCGTATGCACTCGCACTGTAACTGTGCGTATGACGGTTGTAGGATGATGAAGGATGGAGGCGAGAAGTAGTGTGTGTGTGTGTGTATATATGTGTGTGTTATATGTGTGGTGTGTGTGTGTGTGTGTGTGTGTGTGTGTGTGTGTGTGAGAGAGAGAGAGAGAGAGGAGAGAGGAGAGAGAGAGAGAGAGTGAGTGTGTGTGTGTGTGTGTGTGTGTGTGTTGTGTGTGTGTGTGTGTGTGTGTGTGTGTGTGTAAATCGACATGGAATCCGCACATGCCTTCTACACCGATCTGCCGGTAGATCAAATGTCGTGTGTGTTGTAGGCCTATCTCAAAATATGGAAACAAGCCAAAATGCAAATAAGCTCACAGAAGGAGTGCAAGGTAACGCCCATTTGATACACAATCCAGAAAAAAACAAGCGTATTTTCCACAGACATTTCGTCTTCAGACTCTCAGTTACACACATAACAATAAACAAAACAATACGTCCCATATGGCTGTCACAACATGTATTAACAAACTCTATTAAGAGAAGAAAAGAGACAAGACTTTCAGAAAAAAGGGGAACTTAATAGACCACAAGGCAGGAACACACTGGACGACAAGGAAAAAGAGAAGAAAAACAGTTTTCAGAAAGGATAGAATCAAAGTGAATGAGAGGAAAGAAGAACTTCTAGCGCAATGCGTCCCACCCCAAACAAACAAAAAAATGGGGGGGGGGGGGGGGGGGGAGAGAGAGAGAGAGAGAGAGAGAGAGAGAGAGAGAGAGAGAGGAAGTTTCAATGGTTTGTGCACTCACGTGACAAAAACGGACAAAAAAAAAAAAATCGCTGGTTTAGTGACACGGTTATTGTTCTTGTGTATGTCATGTGATTTGAAAAATACACATTAATCACATTGCGCTTTCCATGTCAATTAAATCAGACACGTTCATTGATGTATACAGCGTCGCTTTGTTTTATGTAGATGTTCTATAGGCTTATAACAGTAAAAGTCATTCCGCTCTCTCTCTCTCTCTCTCTCTCTCTCTCTCTCTCTCTCTCTCTCTCTCTCTCTCTCTCTCTCTCTCTCACACACACACACACACACACACACACACACACACACACACACACACACATGCAAATCTTATGACAATATAAAAAGAGCTCAGTATATATACACACATATATTATATATATATATATATATATATATATATATATATATATATATATATATATATATGTGTGTGTGTGTGTGTGTGTGTGTGTGTGTGTGTGTGTAAACGGAATATGTCCCCACTTCGTAGCCTGTAAGATTCGTCTCTTTTTGTTTTTTGAATTTCTTTGTATTAATTTTGGTTATTTGTTTCTGCTTACCTCTTTCATTAGCGGCTTTTAACTTAAACCGGGCCTCAATGCCTTAGCAACGGCATTACTTCTATATTGACAATTAAACCATCACCACCAGCACCATCATCACTACCCCCCCCTCACCCCCCCCCCATTCACACCCCCCCATATACAGTCCATCCTTTCGCAATCTCACCGCCAGTGGTCTCTGAGAGCTAACAACGTTTGGTGTTCATCAAAACGCTCTTGTCAGAGGAGACCTGTCCTTGAAGCTGTGCCCCCAAAGTGTGGTGTTAGGTCTGCACTGATTTACAATAGGCAGAACACCCACCTACTAATTCCCCGACTGACGACAATCCTTTAACCCCGGAGCCAGCGTGAGAGTCCTCTTCTGGAAATGGAGGACTGCCGCTACGTCATGCCAGCTGTCCTACAGTCTCACTTCGTGTACGGATATAGAGGGCACATCAGGGAAAATCTGAGCTGACAGAACCACCTGGAGAGAGAAATGAAGGACCAGGGAATGTTTCTTTCCCAGACCATGTTCAGTAAGAACGATATGATGACTGTACAGTTCTGTGAGAACATGACAAAGCTGTACTCTAACCTTTCTTGCATGAACTGAAACGGTGTCACGAGGGCCCGACGAGAAATGCAAAAACATGCCGTGCAAGTCAGGACAAGTGAACAACGTGAACGGAGATACATCCGTGAAGTAAAGCGACACTGTCGTCTCACCTGAGTGCCCAAAACATTCTCAACGCCTGGGTAGAGCTAGGAACCGGTCGTGGCCTATATCTTCCACATAGATAACGTCATTCAGCAGAGATTGGTACACAAACTGAAGCTGGGTAAGGAACAAACAATTCGTTCCCAGAGATTACCATCCTCTACGATGGTAGGTGACACGGACATACCGCAGGCTTCTTTGACCTTGGTTCTCTGATATCTGATGACACGTCTCTGGACAAACACGTTACCAGCCTTTGTAATCCTGTATCATTGTACTCTTTCATATTTGCTCTGTATGCAAATGTCTGACACCGGAAGCCACGGAAACCGAGTATGCGCACCATCGCTGTTTGGTCTGGACTATTGTGATTTGTTCCTTGCGGGATGTCCTAACTGTAAATAGACTTCAAAGGTACAAAATTCTGCTGCCAAGCTTGTCTGTACGGTGAAAAAATCGAGGACAGTGTAAATGCCCACCTTCAGTCTGTACAATGGCTGCCGGTACGTTCCGGAATGCAAGCTGTCCGCTCTGTGTCCTGCTTTGCTGTCCGACTTTTCTCCAGCATACATGTGTGTTCTGTTTCACATCTCCACTTCCAGTGGACAGCTTCGTTCAGCTGCTGACAGCAGACGTCAAGTTGAGCCATACGTTAAAATCTCTTTTGGACGGACGGAGAGAATTTCTTTTGCTGGACTACTCTTATGTGTGAAATACTCCGCCTTTCACTGTTCGCAATATTCAGTCACATTGTCTGCTTTCTTCAGATCTGTAAAAAAAAATCCTACCTTTTCAAAACAGTTTATCCCTTGTTCAAATTTATTGCTTCTTGCTGTAGAGACGTGCGCTGCGCGCGCGCGTGTGTGTGTGTGTGTGTGTGTGTGGTGTGTGTGTGTGTGTGTGTGTGTGTGTTCATATACGACTGCTTGTTGAACTGATGCGCATACGAGATTGAAGTGTGTGACGGTAAGAATAAGTAGTCATGGTTCTGCTATCTTCCTTTCCATTGATTGATTGATTGATTGATTCATTCATTCATTCATTCATTTATTTATTTATCTGTTTACTAACATCTGACACTGATTGATTAGTTCGTTCATGTATTCATTCATTTATTTATCTATTTATTACAATATTCTGTTTGTTCATTCGTTTGCGTAAGCTCTTGTTCTTGATTTGCATGCTGAGACATTGTACGGCACGGGGAACTCGGACTTTGAAGAGCTGCGCTATATAAATCTTCATTATATTTTAGTCGCAACAGTAGTGGATATGATAATAGTAACAACTATAATAATAACAACAATAATAATAACGGTGACTACTGCTCCACAGGTCGTTAGTGATGGTTGAAGAAGGCTGTATGTTGTGTTCCAGTGATACAGCAGGTGGCTCATCGAGCGATTCGGTGACAAACGAATGAAATGTTCACTCAGTTCACCTCCCTTTCATGTTTTCGTCGACCGCCTCACTCAATTAGCAGAGACATCGACAGTTAGGTTGGTTAGACAGTGACAGGGTTAATGAGGAATGCACGGTTATGTTTCATATTCCTTTCTCTATCCCCATGTGTTTCCCATCCACTTTTCTCCCCCCCCCCCCCCCCCCACCCCCCCCCCCCCCCCCCCCCCCCCCCCATCCCCCACCACATGAAAAACACACACTCCTCTGAGGGAAATCCCACGGACCACGCCTCGCGTTGACGTCATCAGCGCTGATGTAATCGTCAACTGTATACATTATAACTTCGGTATTCTTTGTTGCAGGATGCTCTCTGTCTCTGTCTCCTTGTGTCTGTCTCTGTCTGTCTGTCTCTTTCACACACACACACACACACACACCACACACACACACACACACACACACACACACACACACACACACACACACACTAAAGCGGTAAATCAAAACGGATCTGAGCGTGTCTTTGATGTACCCTGTGTATATGTTAAAAACAACAAACAACAACAACAAAACAAACACGAAAACATAGATCAAAAGAATAAAAAAAAAAAATCTGCTTTAAAATCCACCCCGCGACCCGCCCGCTCAAAATTTTAACTTGCTTATTAATGAGTGTGTGTGTGTGTGTGTGTGTGTGTGTGTGTGTGTGTGTGTGGGGGGGGGGGGGGGGGGGGGGGGGGGCCGGGGGGGGGGGGGGTTTGCGTGTGTCGTATGCGTTCCTGGCCCTTACAGGTGTGTGGGGGCAAACGTTGCACCGCGTTTCGCTCGATCATGTGTCTCCCAATCACGTTTCGCTCAAATACGCTTCGGCCTGGTGCGTCTTGTTTCCCACGCATCCATTACGTTTGCCTCAGACCAGGTGTCATCAAGTTCTTTGATATCACTGTTGCGTAAAATGCTTCTGTCGTCGGCTCGACACTGATGCAGTTGAAAACATCATTTTTTTTAATGTATAATAGTATTACATCGACGACTGTAAAATGATTAACGATTGGGCACATTTAGCCAGTGTATGATCTAACAATAATAATATTAAGAGTTCACACCACTCACTCAATCTAAGTAAGGCGGTAAACATAGAATAACTCCAGGTCACATTCTCGCGATCGTTGAAGTCGGACAACACACTGTTTATTTCTCTATCCCCTTGTTTTTTTTCCATCCACTTTATTTTTTGCCTCCCCCCCCCCCCCCCCCTCGACTCATCTCCACTTTCCCTCTCCCCCCTCTCCAGCACTCTCTCTTTCTCTCCCCCTCTCTCTCTCTCTCTCTCTCTCTCTCTGAGGAAAACCTTCCGGATGAATTGTGAGAGAAAATTTGGGCAAAACGTTACACTCTCGGGACTTCAAGAGCCTTATTAAAGAAACGCTGGCAATGCCCCACGAGGACAAGGAATGGAGCAAAAAGTGATGGGCGCGAAATGTCATATACTCTTGGGCAAAGTTTCGCAGTCTCTGGTAGTCAACCCACCGACTTCACTGCTCCTCATCTACACCCATTCTCTACCCTTCCCAACCCCAACCCCCACCTACACCACCCCCCCCCATAGTTTGTCCTGGAGTGGACCCACAGCAGACGGACTGGGCAGGGGACCTAACTACCAGCTGTGTTCTGCTACGACGCAACTTGACTTGTGTGTAGGAGAACTTCATGGTGCGGACACTGGAAAGTGGGTGGCAGTACTGAGTTCGGAGGGGTCAGAGCCAAGAGGAGTGGGACGAGGTGGATAGTGATGGGACTCTGTGACCCATCGCCCAGTGCTTCATACCGACCACATGCAGGTCCTAGGCCGTGTCAACCAGTCCTCAACGCTATGCATTTATTGAATCAGCAACACTGTGAAGACCGTTGTCCCTGGGAAACATCAAAAAACCAGTGATCCCAGACGGACGGAATAGTGACGCCGGCCATTATCAGACACAACCCCATCCTCATCCCCACCTCTACCCCCCCCCCCCCCCCCCCCCTCCACGTCAGCAGAGTAGGCCTGTCAAGAGCGTGCCAGAGTTCTACAGCACTACGCATTTTGATTATCTCCACTTAAGGACGAATGTCAAACCAAAGAAAATTACAAGACCTTTACCGCGAAAAAAAAAATAAGCTGAAACAGTATCGTTCATTGCAGCCAACCAAGCCATTCCAACAGTGGCAGAAAAACAAGTCAAGAGCTTTGAAAGGTGGGCATGATGCCTCCTTGTAAGACGCAAAGAGGGGAGAGGGAGACCGAGCAAACAGCGGAAGAAGCTTTTACATAACAGGCAAGTGTGGCGTCCTGACAATAACGAGGCAGGGTGCCTGCAGTTCATGTTGATCCCGAAACTTCTCTGGCATCTACTAATATACATTATCAACATTAGCAGAGTTGAACTCATGGGGCCCAAATCATCAGTTTCACGAGGAAATGGCTTAGCATCCTATCTGATCTTATTGACTTTGCACCCTACTGCCGCCAGGCAAAGCCGAAGCTACCCATAAAGATCATCGTCAAGGAATACAAAGTGGGTAAAGTAAGGATTTCTAATCATGCCTGAGAAACTCGACAGACAGTGTTGTGAAATCCATTCAGATAAAGCTAAGGACTGGCAGAAAGTGAAAAGGAGGAGGAAGTGAAGGGGGTTGGGTCAACAGAAATGAAGCGGTGTGTCAAAGGAGAAAGGAAGAAACAAAGAGAGGCATGGCAATACAGGAACTGAAGTAAGAAGAGGATGCCAAGGGAATCCAGAAGGCAGTCTAGCAAGGCCAACAGGGGCAATGGGCCATGTTGGAAAACGAAAAAAAAAAATATCAAGTGGAATGAAATAGGGCCTTATTCTCTTATCTGTACATAAAATCCTGCCTTCGAATTAAATCTTGTAAAATGGGGGAGGGGGAGTGGAGGAGGGGGGAATCAGACGACCCTATACTTACGTGTTTGCTCTCCACGGCAAACAAACTGTGGAACGTGTCCCGAGTTTATGCAAAACAACGCTTAGCGTAGGTGGAGGCAGAGCCGCAACAGGGTCCCATTGAGCTGAACTCGGGGATGGCCGTTGGGGCGTCAGTTTCACTGGGTGAGAATGTTCTTAAAAAGGAAAGAAACCAAAATTTTAAAATAAGCTTTTATTTACCTGAAGAGGACTGCTCTGTCTTTTTCCGTTGCTGTTTATAACCTAGGAAAGTTCCAGCAATGTAGAAGTCCTGATCCTGATCCTGAAACGCCAGCTCCTGGAAGGTACAATTAGAGGCACAACCAAGTATTTCCGCATGGTGTCTGCACTGCCAGAGGAAACACTACGCCACCAGAAGTTCCACTGATGACGTTCTACACAGCAGGTGGCCATCAACCATGGTCTGGAACAGCTGTGACAAATAAAGCATGGTAGCAGGATTTACAGGCCGGGGTAGACGACTGGCAGTGCGCATCAGACCTAATATGGAAAAAAAAAAAAAAAACATTCAGAGCTTTAGAACGAGTGGCATGAGATCGGATGTTGTGCTCAAGTTCATGAAAAAAACAAATCATTTTGGTTGATCCATTGTGCCATATGAGAACAGAAAGGAGCAAACTCATGTGTACAAGACCGAGAGTTATGCCAGACCAGCCGGCAACCTAAGGGAATCTGGTTACCAAGCCAAAGTCTGCCGTGGAGGTTGGAGCAAGATTTGTTGGCTTATCAACCTATGATCCTATGAAACAAATGGTGATTTCTGGATCCTGCAGACACTTTCAGAGGCAGGTGAAAAGAGTTTCAGAGGAGGAGCAAAAAATGAACTTCATATTTCTTAAATCTTGCAACTTAGAACAGGTGTCCGATAGCGATGTGGGTAATCCATCCACCTTATAAAATGAAAGTGCCTTGAGACGCCAAGCCATCCAGGAGCTGCTTTGAATCCCGGCAGCACCATGAAAACCATTCTGGCAACAGAAGATCACCTAGAACTCATTATGATGCGACCCACCCCCACAGAGTGTAAGGAATCAGGGCCAAGACGCTTGACTGATGGGGGCTTCTTTTAAAACCGCTGTCAATTTCTTGCTGCTATAGAGTTTTTCTTCTTGGCGAATTGCTATGAGTCATATCAAGTTGTTTATGGCTCTGTCCACCATGGAGGGTATTACAGAAATGTATCTCTCTCTCTCTCTCTCCTCTCTCTCTCTCTCTCTCTCTCTCTCTCTCACACACACACACACACACACACACACACACGCACGCACGCACGCACGCACACACACACACACACACACACACACACACACACACGACAGAGAGAGAGAGAGAGAGAGAGAGAGAGAGAGAGAGAGAGAGAGAGAGAGAGAGAGAGAGAGAGATGTATATATTAGGCTACTCAAAAGCTCTCAGTATATTTTGCGCATGCAATGATATTGTTATAAGTCTATTCTTTGTAAC
>JADBJO010007360.1:2500-17500 GCA_016801955.1 Conus betulinus | reverse complement strand
ACCTAGGGTTTTTTTCCATTCTGAAATGATACGTCCACGAATATTGGTGTGAAAGCCCTTTCTGTGTTTGATTTGATTTCGTTGCTTTTTCTACAGCTTTATGCTGGTATGGAGTTACGTACAGAGTTCCATTCAAAGTAAGATAAGAGATTCAGATTCAGATTCAGAAAACTTTATTATCTCTCGTTACAAGAGAAATTACATTTGTGACCGCTGCCCTAAAAGTTAAGACATACATATTTATAGTTACAAACGTGACACTGGAAATTAAAATTACTTACAAACAATAAAAACATGCGTGTAACACCAAAATGGGAATTTCAATCTTTCTCCTTTTGGTAGTGCAAATAAAGTACACACTCAGCCACTCTTGATTATATATACATAAATGTGTGCACGTATGAGAGAGAGAGAGAGAGAGAGAGAGAGAGAGAGAGAGAGGAGAGAGAGAGAGAGGTGATTTAGATCTGATGCTATGTTGAATATTTGATTCATGTAAATTGGTACCCATCCGTTGGAATTTATTAATGTATTTACTTTCCCGCTTTATAATTGCATAGAATGCTTTCTTGTAAGCTGTACGAAAATCATTCCCTCATGTTACGGTCTTTGATTTAAGTGTACTTTCTTTATTTTCATTCAAACTGGTCGCAAATGTGGACTTTTTTCACCGCGGCGGTAACACTTATGTCTATTTTTCAGTTTAATTATTTATATCTATATTCCATGTATACTTAGCTCTGCGTGCTTTGTGAGTTGTTTATAGATGACAGGGCTGTATACAGTAGTCATTCTAAGTCGGAAGATATCTCACTTAATCTATGATGAAAATCTGATTAACTGGTCAGGATTAAATCACAAGAGACTGTTTATGCTTTAACCTAAATCACACGATGATCGTCACGTGATAGAAACGCCAAAGCCTTTTCTGTAGTTACCCTCCCCTTCACATAAATACACAAATATTGAACAGCTTGAAAACCATAAATTTGTTGGCATAGTCATCCGGATAAATTTGTATTGGTTTATCATGTCACAGTCATCTGCAAACCTGTTTCTACAAGAAATGACCAGCTATCCGAAATAAAACCTATATTTACACCCTCGAAAAGTTCTGTTCCTTGTTTGCATTGAATCAAGTATCAATTCCGCTCTGGACTCAGCTGATATCAATATTTTGAAAATTTATCCCGTCTTAATGGATGCATTCTAGAATTAGTCCTGAATAAACCATCAGAACTGGTGTTGGTTTATTTGTTTGTTTTTATTGTATTGCGTTTGGTATCTGCCGAATGTAAAAATTGTTAAACAATAAATCCATTTCTATGTTTAAAGTTTTTTCAACCTGTACTCTACCGGCTAATAACTTTCAATGATCATCACCGCGTACATAAGCTCATACTGGCTCTGCCTGAAGTTGATCTCTCAAGAACTAATCTCCGTTATTCTGCTTGATTTTTGTAGAAGACACTAGCCACTTTTGTTCATGTCATTAGATACAAGTAGGCCTATGCCCATGCCAGGTCAGATGTGAAAGCTGGTAGCCAATATTCTGATTATTTCAAAAGTTTTGTTAGGATCCGCTTGGGCGGTAACTTATCACTTCAACTTTCTGCAGTATATTTAAGCAATTTACAGGCATTTGTTTCATAAATTATTGATCCAAACAGGCCGATTTCTTAATATATAAAGATAAGAACGATCCATTAATTGTATTGGATTCATCTATTTAGAATTGCTGTTACTTAATTCATCAATTTTCCGAGGGAAAGATGTATACAGAAGCCTTGCAAGCCTATTCTACTTAATTCATCAATTTTCCGAGGGAAAGATGTATAAAGAAGCCTTGCAAGCCTATTTTTTCCATTATTAAAGCTCTCTCTCTCTCTCTCTCTCTCTCTCTCTCTCTCTCTCTCTCTCTCTCTCTCTCTCTGTGTGTGTGTGTGTGTGTGTGTGTGTGTGTGTGTGTGTGTGTGAAGCCTGTAGGCGTTGAACGTCAGAGAAAGAGAACACATACAAATGAAGCTCTAAAATGACGTTTTTTTTTTTTTTTTCCTGTTGATTTGTTTTTTTAATGAGCTATGTTCGATGAAGCCAAGACGGATTTTAGGCTTAACTGCACCCCGGGAGAAGATGTCGGGGCCGGATAACTCGGTGTGTAGATAGGAAAGCCACATGCTCAGTGGAAACATGACCGATGGAGTGAGAACTCTGCTGCATGTCTTAAACTGAACTGCGAG
Organism: Conus betulinus; assembly: GCA_016801955.1. Classification (NCBI taxonomy): domain Eukaryota; kingdom Metazoa; phylum Mollusca; class Gastropoda; order Neogastropoda; family Conidae; genus Conus; species Conus betulinus. The sequence goes on along the minus strand of JADBJO010007360.1, from coordinate 15,260 downwards.
CAGAGCTAGGTGTCTCGCCGGGAGGGGAGCAGCTGCGAGAGTTCCCACAAAGACCAGACGGCTCAAGGCGGAAGTCCGATTAGCTGTTTCTGACAAACAGGGTGTTTAAATCCGGGTCCGTTTCAATGATTTCATTGTATTTCATTCCGTGTTGTTTATAGCCCAGCCGACCGCAAGGGGGCACATCAGGACTGTTACATCAAGATCAGTTCCATGCATGTTTGTTTTAAGAAATTGAAATCGTAGACCGAAATCAGTCTTGTTTCATGGTAATAGCAAAACGTCAACCACTGACTGATGGAGCTGGTCGCATCACGACCTGTTATGACAGATAGTGACCATTTCATGGCCACTTTCATGACCATTTTACTACCAAAAACAACTTGAACCCATCTTCGTTCACATCCCCACATTCAATGAAAGTCATGAACATCTTATTCTACTAAAGACAGCCTAAGATTATTTTAGTTTACATCATAAACTATGATGACAGTCATGACAATTCTATCCTATTATATATAGCCTAACGTTCACACCATTACCTGCAATGACAAAGTCATGATAATTCTTTTTCTACTAGATACAGCTTCAGATGATCAAAAATTAAATCATAGTCTTCGATGACAAGGTCATGACCATTCTTTCCCACTACGTACGCCCACAGCTTATTTTTCAAGATTTCTTGAGGAGGGGTGGAGAAGGGGGGGGGGGGGGGGGGGGGGGGGGGGGGAGAAGAGCTATCAATAACCAGAAATCTTAGATACGTGTCTTTTTGTTTATTATGTATTCAGCAACTTATTTCCCCGTCCCCCTCCTCTCCCCTCCCTCCGTTTCTTTTTGTACTCCCAGTTCTTATAGAACAGCGAGTACTTTACAATGAGAACGAAGAAATGCTGCCTGTCTGTCTGTCTGTGTGTCTGTCCGTGGTCAAAATGTGGTCCACTCGCTCCAGACAGAACTTCCGGGCCGATCGTTCTGATGCACAATGTTTTATTTTTTTACCAGAATAGCCGTTACTGACGGCTATAGCGGCCCAAAATGGGTTTCCTTCTTTGTGGAATATCTCAGTGACAAAATATATTATGACGCATCTTTGATAGTGACGTCACATACATTATGACGCATGTTTGATTTTGACGTTTTCAGGAGAGATAAACTGGGAATACGTTTATATGCTTTGCATCTTGTTTCTCTTTCTAATCCTCCATGACAGTTCAGTGGCATTACTCCACGCCGCTCCCTTTGACCTCCCAACCACAGCTGCATCCTGGTTTGTCCCGTCGCAACCTCGATACTTGCTTCAGAATCAATGGGGCCGCTCTGGAGTAGTCAGAGGCTGCTTGCCTTCAGAAACCATGGGAATATTCTTGGAGAACCAGTGAGCTGTGTACACATCAGTGACCGTGTGAAGGAGAAAGCAGTGACAACACTGGTGCTAGAGGTGATGCTTCGAAGTGGAGTGAAGTGTGAAAAAATAAATAAGCTCACATTTCATTACCTTCGGTTTCATTGCTCTAGGAAGCACAAGTGGGCATTTTTACAGCCTGTGAACTGATAGGCAGTATGTGACAGGTTTAGAGAAGGAAGGGGGCGGGGGCAGGGTGGGGTGAGACATAACATTACATCGTCAGTGTTCCATGAAGTCAGAGTCTGACAGTCTGAGCTGGGTGGCTTATATGGTAATGAAATGCTGACATGAACTAGCTTGCTGACTGTGGGGCTGGAATGGATGGAGGGTGCTGACCATTCATTACCGGATCCTGTGACATCATTCAAAACACGACTTTGCATATCTCATGTACTCGCTCAACTCTTCATCGTCATTATTCTCTCTGTCATTTTCAAACTACAATGTTGAATCACTCTCAAGTATTACACTAATTTTTGGAAGAAGAAAAAAAAGCTTTGAAAAAAGAAGTGTGGGAAAAACCGGCTTTTTTCCGTGCCCGAGTTCCAGCTCTCACCATGTGTACCAGTCAGTTCGTAGTAGTTTGTGATGAATGTGAAGTTGTTTCTCTTTACTTAAAAGCGACCGTTTCTTTCAACTCAAGTGCGGCTTTTTCTCACAGCCGAAAAGCGACTGTTTCTTTTTAACTTAAAAGAAGTTATTTTTTTTTATATTAAAAGCGGTGGATTTCTTTCAGCTTCAAAGCAAATACTTCACTTAAACTTAAAGGCCACTTTTTCTCTTTGCGGTTATTTCTGCTGAACATAAAAGCCGTTTTTCCTCATTGCCGCTGTTTCTCTCAAACATAAAAGCTAAGGCATAGCTGTTTCTTTTCAATTAAAAGCATATTTCTCTATTGAACTTAAAACTGGTCGACTCTAAAGGCGGCTGCTTCTCTTAAACTTAAAAGGGGCTTTTTTTTTTTTTTTTTTTTTGTTGCTTGAATGTAAAAGCGCCTATTGCTCTTTAATAGCGAGTGTTTCTCTTTTACCAAAGCGTGACTGTGTCTACCTGTGACCAATAGTCTGAAGTCAGAAAGAAGTCTCTCTTCCACAGAAACGCCAACAAGGTTTCTTACGTTACTTCCTATAAGATGGCAACGCTGCGTTTGGTGTTTGGCATGCTGGTTCATTTCTTCTATCTGATCGAACAACGGTATACCTGTTCTTCATGTCTGATCATTGTACAAGATAAAAAAAAAAAAAAGGTTGCTGAGGTTATGTCTGTTTTCCCGTTCATCATACATTTACATTTTATACAGTCTTTCAGTCACAAGTGTACTTTCCTGATTGTAGGATCAAAGTTAAAGTGGTGCATCAAAGCAAGTCTGTTTGAAGCGAATTAGAACACTTCATGGGTGTGGGAGGGTGGGGAATGGTAGAATCATGACATGGTTGGAATTGAATAGTGCTCGAACAAGGCTGTCCGTATTATCACACACACGCACGCACGCGCGCGCGCACACACACACACACACACACACACACACACACACACACACACACACACACATACACACACACACACACGCGCGCGCGCAATCATATTTGTTGAAAGGAACGACAGCTGAAGTGATGTGTACACGAAGTGAACGTGGGACAGTTCCCGTTTTGTGTCATGAAACAGAAAGATCGTTCTCTTTGTCACCCCCCCCCCCCCCCCCCCCCCCCCCCCACCCCCCCCCCCCCCCACCCCCCCCCCCCCCCCCCCCCCCCCCCCCCCCCCCCCCCCCCCACCCCCCCGCCTTTGCTTTGTATGTGTGGCGCAACTACTCTTTTTAAGATGTGGTAAGCATGTGTGAGAATGACGTGTTCAAGCACTTTGGACTGCGCAAGATGAGCACTGTGTAAATATTCTTGTTATCATCCTGATCTTGTTATGAATGACTAAGTTAAGTGCGGAGAGTAATGAAATATTAGTATATTTGTAGTATACAATCGCTGTTTTTAATTTCGTCCCTTCTTGTGTTTTTCACGGTTGCGTATGGCATGGGTTACTGCAAATATTTTCATGTCCACTCCGCATTGTCTGTCCGTCATTTTTGTCGTCCCCCATTTCCCTCCTTCAACAGTTTCCTCAAGGATTGTTCTAGCAAGGCCAGTGGAACTTGTTACAGGTCCAAAGCAACCTAGTTTTCTTTTCTGAACTACTATCAGAACATTTTTAAAGATTTTCACCTGTTCGCCTGTGCCATGCAAAGCCGCTGGTTTTCATATTGTGATAAAACATGTTATTGTTCGAAAGTTGAATGTGCTGCTTGATGGTTTAATGCATTTATACATTGGTGATACAATCAGTATATCTGATGTTTTATCATTTTGCATAAATATACCTCATTCCACGCATCAACTCAAATGCTCTCCTCTTTTAAATCAACTCAAAAACATTTCTCTTCCCAACTGATTGATATACAAGAACGCGCTGGTGGTTTTGTCAGGAGTGTTAGTCACGTTTGGAAGCCTGTGGTTATTCATCTAACTACGATTGTTTATGTGTGAGAGGTAGGTGACGGGTGGAGAATGAGCGTGAGAGAACGAAACTGGTGAATGATACGTGTGGATGTGTGTGTGTGTGTGACTGTAGAAAGCATTTTTTGTGTATTGCCTCTTGTTCTAATTTTATTTAGCTTGTAACTTGATGTGTTTGGAGGCCAGAATAGCTCAGTGGTAGAATGCCGGACTCGTAATCTTGGGGTTGCGGGTTCGAATCTCCGCCGAGACGTTTCGGTACAGGGAGATTTTTCCCCTTGGAGTTAACATTGGTTCTGACTCCATTTCAGAACCGATGTTAACTCCAACAAAAAAAATCTCCCTGTACAGTCCGAATGAGACTATAAACCGAGGTTCCGTGTGTGAACGCACGCATAACATCTTGCACACACGTAAAACCCCATCACCAACTTTCGGAAGAGAAGGCCAGTTTGGCCGTTGGTATGGATGACACGTTACACATAGCATGCACCTTCCCCAAAGATGGATTACGGCTGCCTTAATGGCGGGATAAAAACGGGTCATACACACGAAACTCCACTCCGTTTTGTTGAGTAGATGGGGTTAATCCTTGCCTGTCTATACAGGGAGTGTCTGCAGGAATATCAGCCTGTGTACGCAAAATAAAGTAAAATAAAATAAAAATAATAGTTTCACATGTATGTGTGTGTGTGTGTGTGTGTGTGTGTGTGTGTGTGCGCGCGCGCGCGCGCACGCGCATACTTATTTATTATAAACGCCTAAGTCATTCCATGAATTAGGCGTGTGAATGTTCTTGATAATCTTTGGACAAGCTTGGCGAGTTCTTGTTCGCTGTTTGCCAGGCCAGCATCCGTCTGCCAGTGGAAAGTTTGTGGTGATTTTCCTTCCAACGCTGACTGTGTCGACATGATTTTCAAATTGCATCAGTCATGATATGTTCAAGAAATATTTTGAAAAGTGGGGAAAAAGGTGTCAGAAGCCCTGACGAACTCCATCTGAAGCATGGAACTGCTTTTCAATAGTATCTGTACTTGCCGCTTTGGAGTTCAGTTGCTGTATGGAGCTGATTAAATTTTGTCCGATGTTAAAGTCTTTCATTTCAGTCGCAGCACCTTGTGCTAGACTCTTGTCTGTCGAAAACTATTTCGAAGTTAACAAAAACGTAGTAGAATTCCTTCTGATATTGGATATGGTTTTTCGCAAATGTAGATTTTGATCTGCGTAAATTTTGTGAACCATTAGTGCCGGTTAAAAGTCTGTTCAATGGTACATCTGCTTTTGCGGAATCCAGCCTGTTCTTCAGCTTAGAGATATATAGTTGATGTAATCTATTCGGAATTATTCTGAGCATTACTTCGCAGGCATAGTGAGGCAGTTCTAGTAAATGTAGGAAATTTCCTATCTTGCGAAGGCTGACGATTGGCGATAAAGTCAGTTGCCATGATGAGGGTCAGTTGCCATATCAGTTAGTAGCTTTCCGCCATGTTTTTTAAGACTTTTTCATGGATGTTGTCGATGCTTGCAGCCTTTTCACATTAACATTGTCCTCACAACTTCTTCACGGAGTATTTGAAAGTCATCCTCATCGATGATTCCTGTGTATTAGTATACTTAGGTCTCTTTTAGTTTATTTGTTGTGAAGTTCGGGATCAACGTTCAGTTCACTTTTTATGTCTTCTTCCATTGTCAGACAGTTGCCTCTTTGTCAGAATGGTCTTGACTTTGCTTCAGCTTCGCTTCTTTTTTTTCTATCAAGTCTTTTACAGTCTTAAAAGCTATCTTGGTATCAGTGTTGTCTAGGGTTTTCCCAATATCCTCTCACTGCTATTCAATCCAACTTTTCTTTGCATTAATTCCTTCCTTTCTCATTCTTGTGGTGCTGTTTTTAAGGTTCTTCTAGTGTCTCCAAAGATCTTGCTTGTGGTGCATGGCTTCAATGTTGAATCATGGCCGTTAAGAATTGTCCAGCTTTCTTCGGATCTTTCAGTTTGTCAAGACTGAATCTGAGGACGCTGTTTTTTTCACTCCTTTGTTGTGTTGTCTTCAACTGAACTAAGTTCACCGTGACAAGATCACTTCCAATATTGTCACCTAGAAATGCCCTTGTTTTAGCCGGGTCTGTTCCGGTTCTTCACAAGAATGTGATCTATCTGGCTGTCATACTGACCATTTGAGGAATGCAATGTCCATCGTCGCAATACTTTATGCTTTATGTTCACTGAGAGCGTTGGCAAGAACCAAGCCATTATCACTGGCAACTTCTAGCAGGCGTCGTCCCTTATCGGCGGCGGGCTCATCAGAAATTTTTCCTGTCTTCTTGGGCATCTGTATCAATCTTGATATTCTGGCATGAACAACGAGGATGTCTTGTTTTTGGCAACCTTGCTGATGAGCGCATGAAGCTGCGTGTATGATTGTTCAGTTGGATCATTATTAAAGTATGACGTGGGAGTGCGTATTTGCACTATCGTAATGTTGGATGATTTCGCTTGCGGGCATATGTGTCATGATCCTACTGAAAACAGGACAGCATCAGCTCCATGCGCACATTTGTCTCCTCCACTTGAGTGCAAGACATGCCTCCTTTTGTCTCACGGTCAGTTCTTCTAGTTTTCTAACCTGTCTGTTTTACGTTCCAGGCGGCGGACCGAGATAATGCGAAAATGGAAAGAAAAAAAAACTTCATCATTAATCACTTATGCAATCCACTGTGCCACCATCCTAATATGCAAAGACCCCCCACAATACGCTACCACGCCCTCGTTCAACTCTCGTTTCACTCATCACAAAGAGACGCTTTGACTTGCTTCATTGGCGACAGTCTTGCCGTCTAGCGTCGGAAAAAAAAAAACACGCAAATCAGGTGTGCAGCGCAGATGTCACCCTCCATGACCGCCCCCGGTTACGTTTTATCCTCGCCGATCGTGACCCGCACATATACGGTGTGTGTGCTGGGATAAACAAGTGATTCCTTCCGGGCAAAACTTCTTTTTCCCCCTCATCATGTTTTTTCCCCCAGGTCACTGCTATGAAACATCACAAGCCTTCATCGTTGTTATTGATGATTTAGACAGCCGATCACAAGGGGGCACAGTATGGGTGTCCTATGTACATCAACATGCACTGCACTACTTGCGTTGTAAATAAGAATCAGTGTTTGATCAACACCTCAACAGGTGGATAAGAACAAACTCATTGCTGCATAATGTTCAATAAACAAAAGATGTTTATTTCTCTCTGATCATTCTCTCTCTCTCTCTCTCTCTCTCTCTCTCTCTCTCTCTCTCTCTCTCTCTCTCTCTCTCTCTCTCTCTCATATCCTCCGCTCGCGCGTGCGCATGTGTGTGTGTGTGTGTGTGTGTGTGTGTGTGTGTGTGTGTGTGTGTGTGTGTGTGTTGTTGTTGTTGTTGTTGTTGTTGTTGCTGCTGCTGCTGTTGTTGTTATAAGTGCTACACATGTTTTCCTTCAATGGCCGAAAAAAAACTAGTTGAACTTAGAAAAAAAAAATAATAAACAACTAGTTGGTCTTAGAAAAAAAATAATAAACAACTAGTTGGTCTTGCACCGGTTCTTTTTTAAAATTTTTTCTTTGGACCTCTTTGGCCCGTTTCGTTCATAATTTCTGTATGACGTTTGCTGCATGCATCTCCTCTTTTTTATTCCCTTTATGTATGCCGTTTGTACCATTAGTGTCATTTTTCAGTTCATCGTTTCAATATCTTTTTATCCGTTTGTAGCATGCATGTGACATTTGATGCATGCATGTCATCATTTTTGGTCATTTATTTTTGTACGACGTTTGTAGCATTTATGCCATTTTTTTAGCATTCTGAATGACGTTTGCTGTAATTATGTCATCTTTGTTTACCATGTGTAGAAGACGTTTCTAGCATTCATGTCATCCTTTTGTGAATTTTATTTGTATGATGTTTGTTACATCCATTTGTCTGTCTGTCTGATCTCATAAATGTCAACCTCTTTCTGTTGTTTGTTAAATGACCTTTGTATTCTTTATTAACTGAAGACTATTGTCCTTAAATATGACTGGGTTTGTTGGTCTGGTGTGTAGATTGTTAAGTCTCTCATTTGCTATCTCATCTATCTCTTGAAGCCGTTCCCCTTCCGCCCATCCCATCCCCTCATGCCCCCCATTGTCCCCACCTCCATTCCCGTCTTCACGATTCATTTCCCTCGAAAAATCCCTTCCTCCGTTCGCCATTCGTGCAATATACACATAGCTGTTAGCAAACTCGTTTCGTTGAATGTTCACACCTTTTTCTGTGTTCCATACGTCTGTTAGTGCGTGTGTTTTGTGAGTATAGATGTATGTATGAGAAGGCATGCTGTGAGTGAGTATCTGTGTGGATGAAGTTTACTGGCTAGTTTGCTAGTAAACTTTGTTCATGGAGTCGGTGATACAGTCAGTGATCATTGTTTAGAAAATGTTATTTGTCTTTGCCTGAAGAAGACCCGAGTTCGAAATGCATTGTGTTTTGTCCTGTACTTTATTGTCTGTGTCCTTGGCGGTAACTAACTACCCCCCCCCCCCCCCCCCCCTTTTTTTTTTTTTTCTCCTAAATTTTTGCTTCATTTTCCGCCTTCAGTCACTTCGTTTTGGAACATTGTTCTAAAGATAGTTGGTCCATGTACGTAAAAACAAAAATCAAACTTATCCTTGCATATTTCGTTCTGTTTGAAATAATCGTGCCTGTTGCTGCGTGCAGCGAGAGGAAGTGACATCACGGTGACGTAATCATGGCGTCGTCCAGCATGACGTTTTCGGACTGGCGGAACAACTCCAACGCCAACCTGATGACGGCGGCGGAGGACCTACTGGAGAAACTAGAGGACACCTCGGACCTTCTGGCCGAAATCGACAAGAAGTTCATCTTGGTCAGTTGTCTGTCCGACTGCATTATTCTTATGGCTTACACTTTACATACCATAACCTCTCTCTCTCTCTCTCTCTCTCCTCTCTCTCTCTCTCTCTCTCTCTCTCTCTCTCTGTGGTAACATGAAAAAGACTTGAGTGGTCGATTACTAAGCCAGCAAAACTGAAAAAATGGACTAATCTTTGAGTGCATCGGTGTGTGTGTGTGTGTGTGTGTGTGTGTGTGTGTGTGTGTGTGTGTGTGTGTGTGTGTGTGTGCGGGCATGTGTGTCTGTGTCTGCGCGCGCACAGAAAGACAGACAGACAGACAGACTGGGGTGTGGGGTGTGCAGAAAGGGGGGGGGGAGAGAGACAGGGAGAGACAGAGCGAGAGAGAGGCAGAGATGCACACTAAATCTGTGACTTAAACCAGACAGAAGTGAGCAAAAGTGTGGATGTACAGCTGCCCACAGACATATGTATTTGAATTCACACATACACCTATTGAAACTCGGCATACACTCAGCACATCATACATATCCTATTAAAACACGGCGTAGCTATTACCAGTCATACAAATTTATTTCTATAGCAACATGGCGTACACAAGCAAGTCGCACATATTCCCAATGAAAACTTGATGTACACTTAGCAAAGCATGCATGTCCCGTTGAAACACGGAATACACATCGCAACTCATACATTTTCCTTTCGAAGCAAAGCACTTCACAAATCATACATATTCACATGGAAATACGGCATGGTCAGAGCAAGTTACGCATATTACCATTGCCTGTATACATGACACGCCACTTCTTCACATTCAAAAATGGCATACACAAAGCAAGTCACAGACGTCCACATTGAATAATGACATGCGCACAGCAGGTCATACATATTACCTGTGAAAAACCTTTGCACAAGGCATGCTACACTTAGTTTCGTTGTAAAATTACAAACAAATAGCATGTCACGAGCTTTTCGATGGGAAAAAAGGTATACAAGAGACACACATAATGACAAACGGCGTAAACGCAGACACATATATTTCACAAACACGGGCAATGCACATAGCAAGTCACACATATTTCAGTTTTAACACGGACATGCACATAGCAAGTCACCCATATTTCAGTTTTAAACACATAACATATAGCAAGTCACACATATTTTACAGTTTTAAAACGGCATGCACATACCAAGTCAAACATATATTTCACAACACACAAACACACACACACACAGCACACACACACATACTCACATACACAAGTCAACACAAAGGCATACTGTAAAAAAAAAAAAAAAAAACCGGCAAAAACAAAGGCAAGCAAGTCACACAATTTCTGTTGAAAAACGGCATACACGAAGCAATATCGTTGCAAAACACGCGCACTCATTCTGTTGAAAAACGGCATACACATAGTAGGCCACTCACATTCCCGTTGAAAAACGGCAAAACACATAGCTAATCATTGCGAAACACACACTTTTCCATTGAAAAATGGAATGCACATAGTAAATCACGCATATTTGTACTGAAAAATGGCATGCACATAACAGGTAACATACAGGATTTCTGATGAAAAAAAAAGGCATACAAAAGGGAATAGGGTAGGGTAAACGGAGTGTGTGTGTGTGTGTGTGGGGGGGGGGGGGGGGGGGGGGGGGTCTCTCAGGGTCGTCATTTAGCTGTCGGCTGACCTAGGCACACGCCGCCAGGAGTGGGGCAACAGGGCAACATACGGACTTTAAGAAACATTTAGGAAGGAGCAGCAGGAGCGATTTTTTTTTTTTTTTTTTTAACAATATTTTTGGGTCCTCGAAAAATTGTTCCCTCTCAATCGCATTAAAACTTACTTGATGTAAGCCAAATACTATTGTTTACCAACATGTTTAAAGTAAACGCATTTTAAATAAACAACTATATGATGCTGCTGAAGAGGTGGTAAAGACCGAAACAAAAGGGGGGTCAAAAAAGAAAAAAAAAGCAACACAACGTTTCGACTCTTAGAGTCTTTTTCAAGTGACCAGCAAGATATGGCATCTGAGTGGTCAATGGTGAACCATAATCTTCAAAATTATATAGTTCTGAAAAAAATCCCAGTTAAGTGTTATCGCATTTTAAAAACTTAAGCAAATATAACACGCTGTGTAGAGAGTTAAAAAAAAATTTTCTTGCATAGTTTTGGGGATGTTTTTACTTGAAATTTTTTCTTCCTTTCCAGTTTTTTTTTCTTTTGTTTCAGACTCGACGGGGAAAAGTCAATGACAACATTCCTTCAATTTTAAAATCTGTTTAATTTCATTTCATAATTAAACAGGATACGTTTTTTAAAATCATGTATGATTGTTTCGAAATGATCTCATCACAGATTCTTTTTCTTTTTTCCAGGAGCTTTTTTTCTTTTTTTTTTCTCACGTTATAATCAGAGGGCGTGGACCGCCATTTCCTTAATAATTCACCTCAACAACTGAACGCATACGTGGAGTTTTGTTTTTGTTTTTGTTTTTTGTTTTTTTTGTTTTTTTGTTTTTGTTTTTTTTTTAAGCACATGATGTAAATAGAGTTTTAAATCGGAAGTGCACGCTCTGTGCTGGTTTCAGGGGAACCAGGAGCCGTCGGGCGAGGGGAGCGAGGAGGACGACCACACCAACAGCGTCATCCAGAGGTTTCACGAGGGCGTGGACTCGGCCCGAGAAACTGGTCAACATGCTGAAGAGGGAGAAGTGGCGCCTCAGCAAACGCCAGATGAGCGTGGAGATGACATGGGCGAGCTGGAGGAGTACAAGAGGCACCTCAAGAACGACGTGGTAGGCTTTCGGTTGGAGGTCTGCTTAGTTCACCAGTAAAAGACGTGGTCGGCCTGGTTTGGGGGTCTCCCTTAGTTCACCTCAAGAAAGTCGTGGTAGGCTTTGGGTTGGGGTTGTCCCTCAGTTCACCTCAAGAACGACGTGGTAGGCTTGGGTTGGAGGTCTCCTTAGTTCACCTCAAGAACGACGTGGTAGGCCTGGGTTGGAGTTCTCCTTAGTTCACCTCAAGAACGACGTGGTAGGCCTGGGTTGGGGCTCTTCTTAGTTCACCTCAAGAACGACGTGGTAGGCCTGGGTTGGAGGTCTCCTTAGTTCACCTCAAGAACGACGTGGTAGGCCTGGGTTGGGGCTCTCTTAGTTCACCTCAAGAACGACCGTGGTAGGCCTGGGTTGGGGCTCTCTTAGTTCACCTCAAGAACGACGTGGTAGGCCTGGGTTGGGGCTCTTCTTAGTTCACCTCAAGAACGACGTGGTAGGCCTGGGTTGGAGGTCTCTTAGTTCACCTCAAGAACGACGTGGTAGGCCTGGGTTGGGGCTCTCCTTAGTTCACCTCAAGAACGACGTGGTAGGCCTGGGTGGGGGTCTTCTTAGTTCACCTCAAGAACGACGTGGTAGGCCTGGGTAGGGCTCTTCTTAGTTGAACGACGTGGTAGGCCTGGGTTGGGGCTTTTTCTTAGTTCACCTCAAGAACGACGTGGTAGGCCTGGGTTGGAGGTCTCCTTAGTTCACCTCAAGAACGACGTGGTAGGCCTGGGTTGGGGCTCTCCTTAGTTCACCTCAAGAACGACGTGGTAGGCCGGGTTGGGGCTTGTAGTTCACCTCAAGAACGACGTGGTAGGCCTGGGTTGGGGCTCTTCTTAGTTCACCTCAAGAACGACGTGGTAGGCCTGGGTTGGGGCTCTTCTTAGTTCACCTCAAGAACGACGTGGTAGGCCTGGGTTGGAGGTCTCCTTAGTTCACCTCAAGAACGACGTGGTAGGCCTGGGTTGGGCTCTTCTTAGTTCACCTCAAGAACGACGTGGTAGGCCTGGGTTGGAGGTCTCCTTAGTTCACCTCAAGAACGACGTGGTAGGCCTGGGTTGGGGCTCTTCTTAGTTCACTCAAGAACGACGTGGTAGGCTTTGGGTTGGGGTCTCCTTAGTTCACCTCAAGAACGAC
>JADBJO010007359.1:81221-108721 GCA_016801955.1 Conus betulinus | reverse complement strand
TATGCAATTCGTAAAATAAAAACTGGTAAAGCTGCTGGGATCGATGAAATACCCTGGTGAATTTTTGAAGGTAGCAGAAAATTTGATAACCCCCTTTCTTACGAAATTGTTTAATAATAATCTGTTTGATGAAGGCGTTTATCCAGAGGAGTGGTCGCGATCAGTTATAGTCCCATTGTTTAAAAAAGGAGATGCAAAATAACCCTGAAAGTTATCGTGGTATTTCATTGTTAAGTATTATTAGTAAAGTCTTTACGTCTATTCTAAATAAACGTTTATACACATGGGCAGAAAAGGAAAATAACATTTGCGAAGCACAAGCTGGATTCCGTAAAAATTATGAAACGATTGACCATATTTTTACTCTAGTATCTATAATTTAAAAAAGCGGTTTACAGGAAAGGGAAAATGTAAAGTGTACGTTGCTTTTATTGATTATATGAAAGCTTTCGATTCAGTCGATAGAGATTGCCTTTGGCTTGTTCTTAAAAAGATTAAAACCTCTACCAAAATGCTACGTATGCTACAAGTATTTACGCATCGGTGCAGTCGTGTGTGCGTTGGGGCAATGAAGTCTCTGATTTTTTTGACTGTCCGGCAGGTGTGAAACAGGGTTGCATGTTGTCTCCCCTGATTTTCTCCCTGCTGATCACTGAAGTTGCCGATCAAGTGACACAGAATGGAAAGCATGGATTCCAACTTCTACCAGGCTTGCAGGAAAATATTCTTGTTGTTGTTTGCCGATGATATCTGCTTGTTCTCGACAACTCCAGTTGGGCTTCAAAATCAGATAAATAACCCTCGAAAAGGCTTCAACTTCTGTAGGGCTCAAAGTGAACCTGAACAAGACGAAAGTAATGGTTTTTAGGAAGGGCGGTTTCTGACAAAGTCAGAAAAATGGTTTTATCAGGATAAAGAAATCGAAATAGTAAACAGCTATAAATACTTGGGATTTACATTGACCACAAAATTGTCGTACGACATTGCACTCGAAGAATTCTCAGGACGAGCTAAAGGAAAAGTTGTACAGATCATCAAAACGATGTGGAGATTGGGGACTTTAGATCGATCTGTCTTTTTAAAAATTGTTTGATGCTCAAGTGAAGCCAATGTTGTTGTATGCAACAGAAATCTGGGGTCTGTCTCGTTTCCATTGCATTGAACTACCTCATCTGTTTGCGTGCAAACGTTTTATGAATGTGTCTCCAACAGTGGAATACTGTATTACACACTGGTGGATACAGTATAAGTCCCGCTCACCACTCTGTCCTCAGCCTGTGGAATACTGTATTACACACTGGTGGATACAGTGTCAGTCCTGTTAATCAAGTCTGATATGTTGCTGTGTGGAAACCGAAAAATTTTGTGAATTAAGTATCAGTCTTGTTCATCTCAACGTCTGTAACTGGCCTGTGGGATGCCTTATTTCAAATATCAGTTCTCCTGACCATCACGTGTTTCATTTGCCTGTGGAATGCAACGAAACATAACTAACGGTAGTAGAGGTATTAGTTCTGTTCACTTTCCTGTTTTGCATGGACCTGATAAAGGCAACTCGACAAAAGTATGGACTCCGAAAGATAGTATTTTGGAATCTCTTTTTCAAATCGTGATAAACGACGATCGAATGTACAACATTTGCAAATGTTGGTAAACATCGGAACGAACCGATTTTTAGGTAATGCCCGAACAATCAAAGTGAACACTTCTGATGGTATAGAAAGCTTCTGTCACAGTCAGTCATGTACATCCTATCTGTCACAGTCAGTCATATTACAGTCAGTCATACACACCCTACCTTCTGTCACATTAGCCATATAATCATATCTTCTGTCACATCAGTCATATACATCCTATCTTCTGTCACATTAGTCATACACATCCTATCTTCTGTCACATCAGTCATATACATCCTATCTTCTGTCACATCAGTCATATACATCCTATCTTCTGTCACATCAGTAATACACATCATCTATCTTCTGTCACATCAGTCATACACATCCTATTTTCTGTCACATCAGTCATACACATCCTATTTTCTGTCACATCAGTCATACACATCCTATCTTCTGTCACATCAGTCATACACATCCTATTTTCTGTCACATCAGCCATATAATCATATCTTCTGTCACATCAGTCATACACATCCTATTTTCTGTCACATCAGTCATATACACATCCTATCTTCTGTCACATCAGTCATACACATCCTATCTTCTGTCACATCAGTCATACACATCCTATCTTCTGTCACATCAGCCATATAATCATATCTTCTGTCACATCAGTCATACACATCCTATCTTCTGTCACATCAGTCATATAATCCTATCTTCTGTCACATCAGTCATACACATCCTATCTTCTAGTCACATCATACACATCCTATCTTCTGTCATCCTATTTTCTGTCACATCAGTCATATACATCCTAGTTCTGTCACATCAGTCAGATACTCCTATCTTCTGTCACATCAGCCATATACATCCTATCTTCTGTCACATCAATCCTATCTTCTGTCACATCAATCATATACATCCTATCTTCTGTCGCATCAGTCATATACATCCTATCTTCTGTCACATCAGTCATACTCCTATCTTCTGTCACATCAGTCTTCTGTCACATCAGTCATACACACATCCTATCTTCTGTCACAGTCATATACATCCTATCTTATGTCACAGTCATCCTTATATATACTGTATCACAGACCAGATGCGGCATTTCGTTTGTCCCACTCCTGAGGTTGTCTAGAATACGTCTACTTCTAAGAATTCCGAGAGGTGCACGCCGAGGTAGTGAACAGAACTGGACGAATCACGGAGCCCGATGTACGCTGTAACAGTAATAAACAGAGACAGTGATGACAAACAGACACGAAGTGTAAACAATGAAGATCTCATTCAAGTTCTTTCCGTTCACAGTCCACGTCATATTCATTGTGAAGAAGACCACCGTTGTCTTCAAGGCGAGGGATCTTAAAGGAAATGTGCTGGGATAGTGTTCAGCCTCTGGGGTGTCCCCGGGCACCCCTCTTTCAAGCGTTGAACGTTGATCACGTGCCTTTTTTTATTTCTTGTTTATATAAAGGTCGTGCTTTTTTACATGTGGTCTTGAACATCGTCAACTAAGTGTAGAAGGTTATATCCATGATGTAGAGAGGACGTAGATGTGGAGGGTGCTCTGCATGTTTGGGTAAGTCGACAGCTGGGAGCATCAAATTCCATACTGTGCATGTACCACCTAACTAGCTTCCGCATCCGGGCAATTAAGTGTTGGAAAAGGAACAGATGGATTAAAACGCTGGCCGCACTGTCGGCAGCTCACCAGGGACGGAGGGGAAGCTGCTCTGCAGTCATTAGCGGCCATTTTCCGGCTAATGAAATCCTAGAGGGAGAAAAACCGCCGTCGTTAACTTGGTTAGCAGGGGATGGAAATGCTGTGAAAGGGATGGGCAGAGGGATGGGGAGGACACGCCAGGGTGACTGCAGGCAGCTGGGTCCCACAGGAATCGTGGAACACTCGTCAAGCTTCAGCTGCCCAGCCTGCTGACAGTCTCCATGTCGTCTGCTATCTTTTCTGCTGCAGTCACCTTGCTTTTTGACCATGCCCGATTTTCATTTCACCCCCCCCCCCCCCCCCCCCCCCCCCCGCCACCCTATCTTCATTTGTTCAGCTTCTTAGCATTTTTCACTTTGTGCACGCCCAGTTTGCTAATACTTCCCCGATGTATTAAATTTTCCAATTTTTTAGATAATCAGCAGATAAGAAGAGGGAGGACAAGAAGAAGAAGATCGACAAAAGCAACAAAAACAACAAGAAAACAACAACAACAATGGTTTATTTATTCCACTGATAAATAAAGCTGATCGCATATCACACCAGTTTTGAGAATGTTGATAGAAATACACATCACTCTCAAGACGAGTTCGGCATTTAGAACTGATGAAACTCACGTGCCTCACGGATTTGGCAGCAGAAAAAAAAGTGTCCTCGTTGATCAGTGTTGAAATGTGAGTTCCCCCCACTTTTGATCTGGCCGGTCTAAGCATTGAATCTTTCATTTTCGTTATTCCGTTCCTTGTTGTGTGGTGGTGGTGGTGGTGGTGGTGGTAATGGTGGTGGCTGACTAGAAATGCACAGTAGATCCTCCAGAATGAGAGAACGATCCGGAGATCATCAGGAGAGTGGCATGAGATCGGATATTGTAGTCCACTCAGGTTCATCAAAACAAAAGCTTCTGCTCGAACTCACTTCGCCATACAACAGCTGAATGGGGCAAACTCACATCTACAAGACTGAGAAGTGTGCCAGTCTAGTCAGCCATAAAAGAGTTCCAGCTAGATCTGCTCGAGGAGGAACAAACGTGAACTTCATAAGGCTTAAATTTCTCAGCTTAGAATAGGTGTTCTATAGTGATTTGGGTAAGACAGCCGTTCAAAAGGCACGCCTTGTGACATCTATCCATTCGAAAGGCACGCCTTGAGACGTCTACCCATTCAAAAGGCACGCCTTGAGACGCCTACCCATACAAAGTTGCCAGTTCGACTCCCGGCAGCGCCAGGGAAACGGACAAAAGTTGTCAGTAGAAGGGAATCTGGGAGTCATGACCTGGGTGCTGCCTGGCCCCCTTAGAGTGTAAGGAGGTCAGGACCGAAACACTTGTCTATGGGTTTTTTTCTCTGAAGACCTTTATTGCCAAACTCTCTATATAGTTTTGTCAAACTGTGTTTTGATTTCTTCGGTTTTTTGTTTGTTTGTTATTGCTTTTCGGTTGTTTGTTGGTGGGTTTTTTTTTTTTTTTTTTTTTAGGGGGGGGGGGGGGGGGGGGGGGGGGTGGGGTTGCTTTTTGTGTTTCTTTGTTTCTTTCTTTCTTTGTTTTTGTAAAGTTCTTTGGAAATATTGAGGTATTCGTATCATGTCATGCATTGTGACTGTAATACTTTGATAATAGATTTTTACAGATTTGATCTATGTAGGCTCTTCTGTAGGAATTCTTTTAAGTATTTTTTGTCTCCTGATCTTGAATTAAATGCGTTATGTAAGCTTTAGGAAAAACTGATTGGTAATGCTGAACAGTTAAAAACAAAAAATAGTAATAATAAGAAAAGAAAAAGAAAGAAAAAAGCGACCATGGAAACGACCATCAGATACAACACACACACACACACACACACACACACACACACACACACACACACACACACACACACACACACACATGCGTGCGCATGCATCCGTGTGTGTGTGCAGCATGGACAGCCACATTGTGCAGCACTGTAGACCTGAGGCACAGCAGTCCCCAGTCTCCCCTGTCATGGCCAGCTGCCGTCACAGATGTCTCCCTGTCATGACCAGCTGCCGTCACAGATGTCTCCCCTGTCATGACCAGCTGCCGTCACAGATGTCTCCCCTGTCATGACCAGCTGCCGTCACAGATGTCTCCCCTGTCATGACCAGCTGCCGTCACAGATGTCTCCCCTGTCATGACCAGCTGCCGTCACAGATGGACATCTCTGCTGTCAACCCCAGGCTCTGTTAACAGGCCTTTCACCTGTATAAAGTGTTGGACGCTTCAGGTACAGCAGATCCTTATCTGACCTGCACGAACTCAGCTTTCCAATGGAGTCTGACTCTCATTAAGCTGTTGATAGCTTACGACTCGGCCGACGGCACAGGTCCACACCAGGACTGTGGGAAAAACTACCAGGTCAGAGAGCAGTCCTGAACACCGCTCAAGGCACGTGTACCGTTCAGATCAAGAGTGGTCTCTGTACAGTTCAGCTGTCGACGCCCTTACAGCAGAGAGACTTGGTAGTGTTGAGTACACCAGCTACTCCACTGGATTTCTTCACATCCACATTGATAATCGTAAAACAAATCAAAGCATACCAATACCGTAAATCATCCGTAAATAAGGCCATGTTGGCAAATAATTGGACAGAACGGACTTACAGTAGCCCTAGCAGCGTTGACAAGCTAGTCAGCGGAATTAACGGCCTGAGGATGTTCCACATTGAATCATGGAAAAGGAGTCAAACACTTTCCACAGCACAGGCAGTTGAAAGTCCAGGAAAACTAGACTCCAGTGGATGATAGTCCACGGACAGTAAGGAGGCAGAATCATAGAGTGTGACAGAAAAGGGGCAATTTCTAATACCCGAACCTCCAGAAGGTTGAGGGTACTAAACGAAACCTTGACATCTCCACGGATTCTTTCAATGAATTGAAGTTAATATTCGGTCTTATGATTTGTGCGATCTGAAAAAAAAATGTACAAATAAAACAAACAAAAAGCATGAAGGATTGATTAAAAAGAAAATCTAAAGAAAAGTGTTAAAGTCTGACTACTGCACAGAGTTCTCGCTGTTTTCCGTCGGATCTTGAGATTTCAGAAAAAAAAAGGTTTCAGAAATCAGTCAATGGACTTAGTTTTCCTCTTCTTTGCAATGATCGCTTACCACGTGAAGCGAGTGTCTGGCAGTTTTACTGGAAAAAAAAAAAATTGCAAAAGAAAAAAAGGTGGATGACCTTGATCTTTCATCACCCAAATCAGATCCTTGCCGGCTGTTTCACTTGTCCTCATCAGTTACAGTGTGTCTAGTTTTGCCTTCTGTTGTGTCTAGTTTTGCCTTCTGTTGTGACTAGTTTTGCCTTCTGTTGTGACTAGTTTTGCCTTCTGTTGTGACCAGTTTTGCCTTGTGTTGTGACCAGTTTTGCCTTGTGTTGTGACCAGTTTTGCCTTGTGTTGTGACCAGTTTTGCCTTCTGTTGCGACTAAGTTTACCTTCTGTTGTGACTAATTTTGCCTTCTGTTGTGACTAGTTTTGCCTTGTGTTGTGACTAGTTTTGCCTTGTGACTAGTTTTGCCTTGTGTTGTGACTAGTTTTGCCTTCTGTTGTGACTAGTTTTGCCTTCTGTTGTGACTAGTTTTGCCTTCTCCGCAAAGAGCAACAGATTGATTGTTCCATGGGAGACACTCACCAGCACCGTTCACAGTGGTTCAGGCCACTGACTGGCGCTGACAGATCGGGGAGCTGAACTCCCTTACACCCTGTCATCAGCCTGGCTTTTTACGGGCTCCAGTGGAACTAACGACTTGCAGACAAAGCCATGGCCTCAACGCGGAAAGCAGGACGGGAGAGGCACAGCTACCTGTCATGCAATGGGATGCGTCATTCAGACTATCGTTCACATTCCCCTGCCAAAGTTGCGGGTGTTTGCGCCTCTCAGGTGGGTTCACACTTGGCTAACGATATTATTAACGGAAGAAACGATATTATTCACGGAATCACAACACTATTATGAACGAAAGCACAAAAAATATTACGAAAGGAAGCATAACGATATTACTAAAAATACGCATAACGATGTTATGAAAGTAAGTATGACGATATTATGAAAGTGAGCATAACTATGCTATGAAAGTAAGCATAACTATGTTATAAAAAGCAGGCTTGAGGATATTATGAAAGCGAGCATAACAATATCATGAACGTTAGCACGACGAAATTATGAAAGTAAGCATAACGATACAATGGAAATAAGCGTAATGATATTATGAAAGTAAGCTTGACAATGTTATAAAAGTAAGCATAACGATATTGTGAAAGCAAGCTTGATAACATTACAAAAATAAGCATAATCATATTATGAAAATGAGCATATCCGTGTTGTGAAAGCAAACATAACGATGTTATGAGATTCAGCATAACGATGTTATGAAAGTAAGCATAATAATATGATGAAAATAAGAATAACGATATCACGAAAGTAAGCATAATGATATTATGAAAAATAAGCCTAATGTTTTTATGAAAATAAGCATAACCATATTATGAAAGTAAGCTCAGCGCATGAAAATAAGCCTAATGACATTATGAAAGTAAGCATAACGATATCGCGATATTATGACAGTAAGCATAACAATGTTATGAAAGTAAGTACAACCATATTATGGAAGTAAGCATGACAATATTGTGAAAGGAAGCATAACGATGTTATGAACGGAAGCATATCGATGTTATGAACGGAAGCATAACGATGTTATGAAAGGAAACATAACGATGTTATGAAAGGAAACATCACGATGCTAGAAAAGGAAAACATCACGATGCTAGGAAAGGAAACATCAGATGTTGTGAAAGGAAACATAACGATGCTGGGAAAGGAAACATAACGATGTTATGAAAGGAAACATGACGATGTTATGAAAGGAAACATGACGATGTTATGAAAGGAAACATGACGATGCTGGGAAAGGAAACATCACGATGCTAGGAAAGGAAACATCACGATGCTAGGAAAGGAAACATAACGATGCTAGGAAAGGAAACATCACGATGCTAGGAAAGGAAACACCACGATGCTAGGAAAGGAAACACCACGATGCTAGGAAAGGAAACACCACGATGCTGCTGGGAAAGGAAACACGACGATGCTGGGAAAGGAAACATCACGATGCTAGGAAAGGAAACACCACGATGCTAGGAAAGGAAACACCACGATGCTAGGAAAGGAAACACCACGATGCTGGAAAAGGAAACATGACGATGCTGGGAAAGGAAACATGACGATGCTAGGAAAGGAAACATCACGATGCTAGGAAAGGAAAACATGACGATGCTAGGAAAGGAAACATCACGATGCTAGGAAAGGAAACATCACGATGCTAGGAAAGGAAACATGACGATGCTGGAAAAGAAACACCGATGCTAGGAAAGGAAACATCACGATGCTAGGAAAGGAAACACCACGATGCTAGGAAAGGAAACACCACGATGCTAGGAAAGGAAACACCACGATGCTAGGAAAGGAAACATCACGATGCTAGGAAAGGAAACATCACGATGCTAGGAAAGGAAACATCACGATGCTAGGAAAGGAAACATCACGATGCTAGGAAAGGAAACCCAGCACACAGCTGTACCATGCAGTCAGACTCCAGTGACGCGAACCTCGTCTGACTGCACAGCAAACCGATCATTGGCAACAAGAGTACAGTCCCTTGACAGGCTGGGTTTGTTCACATCATTGGTAACAAGAGTACAGTCCCTTGACGGGCTGGGTTTGTTCACATCATTGGCAACAAGAGTTAGTCATATGACGGGCTGGGTTTGTTCACATCATGACAACAAGAGTTAGTCATATGACGGGCTGGGTTTGTTCACATCACTGGCAACAAGAGTACAGTCCCTTGACGGGCTGGGTTTGTCACCTCACTGGCAACGAGAGTACAGTCCCTTGACGGGCTGGGTTTGTTCACATCACTGGCAACAAGAGTACAGTCACATGACGGCTGGGTTTGTTCACATCATTGGCAACAAGAGTTACAGTCCCTTGACGGGCTGGGTTTGTTCACATCATTGGCAACAAGAGTTAGTCATATGACGGGCTGGGTTTGTTCACACATTTCAGAAACCTTTTTCCTCACATCTCGAGATCCGAAAAAGAAAAGAAAAAAAAAAAAACAAAGCTAGCTTCATACAAACCATTGGAAGCCTGTAGTGAAGAGACCTTTATACTTCAACACTATCAGATGAGCGCATAAAGGCCAATGGCCAGATTTGTTGTTAGAGTTGGTGCTTTTTCTGCAGCATCCTGGTGCAGTCCTCTCACAAGCCAATGGCAGCGCAGTTACTGTATGTAGATGGGTGATGGCATGGCGTGTAGGGCGGAATGGCAAGTGGAAAAGGAGGGGCGGCAGAATGGGGAGAGGGATAGAGAAAGAAGTGAGACGGAGTGGTGGGGGGGGGGGGGGACGAGTGTAAATTTAAGGGTAAGGGTGGGGGTAGCTGTGCGGCAAGTACGGCTGTTTCACATTCCAGACGCTCCCTCCACCTACCTGCCAATTTCCCGCGTCATTTGTTCCTCGCCAAGGGGGTCACATGATTACATGTTCCTGGTGGTGGGGTGGTTTGTTTGTTTGTTCTTCTGTCAACAAGATTCTAGCACAAAAAAAAAAATTCGACTGATCTTAACGAAGGTCGACAAACGTAATGGAAGATTAAATATGGCCCTGGAAAAACCGTTACATTTTGAATGTGATCCCTGCAGCAGATTTATTCATTTCATTTATTTCTTGAGTGTAGTTTCAAAATGGAGCGACTGAAGGCGAAAAAACGAAACAAAATTTTGAAAGAGAGGGGGTTAGTTACCGCCAAGGACATTGACAAACAAAGCACAGGACAAGACACGATGTATTTCGACCTCTTGGATCTTCTTCAAGCAAAATAAAAAAAGATCACATTTAACATTTAGGACAGTACAAACAAAGAACGAAGAGAGACTTATCTGATGTCCATGTGGAAAAAGGGCCATTCTCCACATGGACATCAGATAAGTCTCTCTTCGTTCTTTGTTTGTACTGTCCTAAATGTTAAATGTGATTTTTTTTTTTTTTTTTTTTTTGCTTGAAGAAGATCCCCGAGAGGTCGAAATGCATCGTGTCTTGTCCTGTGCTTTGTCAATGTCCTTGGCGGTAACTAACCCCCTCTCTTTCAATTTTTTTTTTTTTTCTTGAGTGCAGTTACACAGCGCCTTCCTCGTTTGTAGACCAAGCTCAAAGCGCTTTACGAACCACGTTTGTGTACCCAACGAGCTGCCTACCTGGGTAGAGCCGACTGATAGCTGCCTGCTGGCAGTCGTTTCCCTTGCCATATTCTGAACAAACAGTCGCTCAGTTTTGAACTCCTTCTTTGCATTGTTCACAGATGATACAAGCTATGTGTAACGTGTCATACAGGCGAACAACCGCACTGGCCTTTTGTCTGTCAGCTGGCGATAGAACGAACGTCACGTGTGCGCAAGATGTTACGCGCAAGTTCATACACGGAATCCCCGTTTACATCTCATTCGAAAGATTTGTCGAGAAATTGGGTCAGAAGCCATTTTAACTCTGTGGAAAGAAAAACCGGCGGCGATACGAACTCCCCACCCCAGAATCACCATTATTCAGAGATCGGCGCTGTACCACTGAACCATGGCGGTCCCTTACAGCTCGGATCCAGGTTTGGTTCAGAAAAAATGACGTAAAACGTCCCTCTGTCCACCAGACAGAGGGAGCATGGTCCGAGATCTGAACATCTGTATGCTGATCCGGATCATGGGCCGATCCTGTATTTATTCCACATTTGATCCTCCCGAGCTTTTGTTTGTACCTGTGAAATATATTCGCGCGCGTGTGTGTGTGTGTGTGTGTGTGTGTGTGTGTGTGTGTGTGTGTGTGTGTGTGTGTGTGTTCATGTGCATGTATGTGAATGTGTGTGTTTTATGTGTGTGTATGTGAATGTGTGTGTATGTGTGTGTTCATGTGTATATGTGTGTGTTATATGTATATATGTGTGTCTGTGTGTATGTGTACGTGTGTATGTGTATATGTGTGTGTGTTTGTGTGTGTTGTGTTTGTGTTCGTGTGTGTGTGTGTGTGTGTGTGTGTGTGTGTGTGTGTGTGTGTGTGTGGTGTCTATGTGTGTGTGTGTGTGTGTGTGTGTGTGTGTGTGTGTGTGTGTGTGTGTGTGTGTGCGCGCGCGCGCGCGCGCGCGAGCACGCATATTTTCTGAAATTAATCAGTTTACAGTCCCACCGAAAACAACTTCTAAAAGTGGGACGGCAGCCCTGCGTACTGTGGCGCCTTTCCCTGGTCAGTGAAGGTCACCCAACGGTTCCCTTGTGTCCCTCCCTGTGGCCTTTCCCTGGTCAGTGAAGGTCACCCAACGGTTCCCATGTCTCTCCCTGTGGCCTTTCCTGGTCAGTGAAGGTCAGCCAACGGTTCCCATGTCTCTCCCTGTGGCCTTTCCCTGTCAGTGAAGGTCACCCAACGGTTCCCATGTCTCTCCCTGTGCCTTTCCCTGGTCAGTGAAGGTCACCCAACGGTTCCCATGCCTCTCCCTGTGCCTTTCCCTGGTCAGTGAAGGTCACCCAACGGTTCCCTTGTCTCTCCCTGTGCCTTTCCCTGGTCAGTGAAGGTCACCCAACGGTTCCCTTGTCTCTCCCTGTGCCTTTCCCTGGTCAGTGAAGGTCACCCAACGGTTCCCTTGTCTCTCCCTGTGCCTTTCCCTGGTCAGTGAAGGTCACCCAACGGCTTCCCTTGTCTCTCCCTGTGCCTTTCCCTGGTCAGTGAAGGTCACCCAACGGCTTCCCTTGTCCCCCTGTGGCCTGTCTTCAATTCACTATTCCATGATGTGCTGGTGATGACCCCCGTACTCTCCGCTGACGTGGCTCATGCAAGTATCTGGTGGGTGGACGGACAACCAGACAGGCAGGACCCCAACAACACACCCTGCTCTGCCCCGACAGCGGGCGCACAGGATAGCGTTCTAAACGGTCAAACAAGAGTTGTTGCGGTCATTATGGTTGTTGATGTTGTTGATGTGTACGCAAGCACGCGTGCGCGCTTGCTTGTATGGTTGAATGGAGTTAGGGGGAGCGCTCGAGGAGCGAGAGGCAGGGAGGAGCGGCGGGCCCGTTGACAGTGAAGCTGTCCAGGCAGCGTGCAGTGTTTTTTTGGTCTCCGCTCTGGGCGGACCCGCCTGTCGCCTCCCTGGGTTAATCTCTGGGAGGGGAAGGGGGAGGGGGCGGCCTACTGCCTCAAAAACACCAGGGAACAGTGAGTCGTGTTTATTTTTCCCAGTCTGAAGGAAGGGTGAAAAAATTAAACGATAAGCAGAGGTGTGTGTGTGTGTGTGTGTGTGTGTGTGTGTGTGTGTGTGTGTGTGTGTGTGTGTGGTGTGTGTGTGTGTGTGTGTGTGTGAAAGAGAGAGAGAGAGAGGGGGGGGGGCGGGGGGGAAGTTTAAGGGTAGGAACGAGAGTGGGCGGGAGAATAGGAAAACCATGTCAAAGAACGAAGGGAGAAAAAGGTATATATCTAGATCAGAAAAAAAAAGGCATGAACGAGGAAGAAGAAAGTTCAAGTCGCTAGTATCAATGCACACCAGCACAAATGTGCGCGCATGCGCGAGCGCGCGCGTGCGCGCGCGCGCGCACACACACACACACACACACACACACACACACACACACACGCACGCACGCACCCACGCACGCACGCACGCTCATACACACACACACACACACACACACACACACACACACACACACACGCACGCACGTACGCACCCACGCACGCACGCACGCACGCACGCACGCACGCACGCACGCACGCACGCACACACACACACACACACACACACACACACACACACACACACACACACACACAGAGTTTAAAATTTCCTGGTGAGGAGGGCCAAAAAATGCAGCAGCAAAACTTCATTTTGTGCCCGAAAAAGGAAAAAAAAAAAATGTTGATACTATCATTTAAAGTTTTCTCCTATTGAAACAAGTCTGTAGATGTCCGGTTAAAAAAAAAAGAATAATAATTCAAACGAAGAGCAGGGAGGCAAGCAAGGCCAAAGGTGGCCTTTCCTTTTTGACCTTTGGTCCTTTTTGACCTTTGGTCCTATTTGACTTTTAGCCTTTCCAGACTTTTCATACTTTCTGACCTTTCACTCTTTATGACCCGTTGCAACCCAAGCTAACGGCTCAATGTAAATCCCAGCCCTGGACTGTGAGCTGACCTGAGATATATGTCAGTAACTGTAAGCTGGGCTGAAATCTGTTTGGCTGTCTATTGATAGAAGTTTTGTAAGTAGCTTTGTATTCAACCAGCACTTCGTTTTCCGACAATTAAATGCTTGTGTTGTTTCGTCTGCAGTGATTCCCCGCTTTTCCCATATTTCACTGCCGCAGTGGAACTGGAGAGAGGACTCCAAACCATGGAATGAGGTGGTACTGCAAGATGCTAGACATCAGATATGGTGGTCATGCCACTAACAAACACATGTGTCAAACACAGAGGACCACAGGAAGATCTACTGACATGACTTGAGAAAAGAAAACCACACCTTGGTATGGCCATGGAACGACACCGAACAGCCTTGCTGACACTGTCTCTCAGGATCTGTGTGGCCATGGAGCTAGACCCAATAGCTTTGCTGACACTGTCTCTCAGGATCTGTGTGGCCATGGAGCTAGACCCAATAGCTTTGCTGACACTGTCTCTCAGGATCTGTGTGGCCATGGAGCTAGACCCAATAGCTTTGCTGACACTGTCTCTCAGGATCTGTGTGGCCATGGAGCGAGACCTAATAGCTTTGCTGACACTCTCCGCCAAGATCTGTGCTTTAAGCTGACAGGCAGCTGTGCACAGTGGCACGCTCATCAGGGAAAGGTTTGGGTTCATTAGAGTTTATGGTTGAGTAGCGTGCCTGTCAGAATGCACATGCAATACAAAGGATATGATACCACCGGTGCAACGACAGGTGTAGTAAATTAAGGGGAAAACGAAGGATATCATACTACCTGTTAGCTACACATGCAGTGAATTATAGGAAAGAAAAAAGACCGATATGTTGGTGCATGAACGACACATCGAATGACTTGTAAGAAAGACGGCAGACGGAATGCCACTGTCTGCACGACACATGGCGAAAAAGCAGAAAAGCCGAAGTCAGCTGATGGACACGTGTGGTGTTCTTTCTCCTGAACGCTGTGGGAGGTCAGCGGGGCGTCGTGCTGAAGAACAGTTCTGCGGGTTTCTCCAGTTCTGACAGCTGGCTGCCAAGGCCCGCGTCTCTGGAAATGTTCCGCTGTCCATCATGTGATGTTGTCAGTCCGCCGTTTGTTTGTTTGTTTGTTTGTTCTTTCTGTCTTGCCCTCCGTCTCCGCCTTCTTATCCAGTTTTTTTCTCGTTGTCAGGTCAGCTTACAGAGAATGCTGTAATAACAGAATGGAATGTGTGTAGCGACCCTTAAAAAGTAAAGAATTGATTAAGAAATAATTGTCCCATATTCATTAATGTTTATCCTTAATCACCACCGTTCAAGGTGAAAGACAATTTGAGTATTTGAGTGATGTCTAGGCTAGACCCGTGTCAAGAGAACACGAGTCACAGATTTCCACTTTTCAGATCTGTGAGCAACTGAATGGGACACAGAAGAGGTGTTCAGAGATAAAATCCTGCCTGAACAGCCTAATGAGTTACTTCCCTGCACTGATGTTGGCTGGTCGAGCGATGACAGTGCTTAAAGTGTGTGTGTGTGTGTGTGTGTGTGTGACTTGATTTAGTACATCTCGACAGGAACACTCTTGTTCAAATCTGTTGTAGGAAACGTGGAAAGAGAGGAGTAATAAGATTAAGAGCACACCGACGAAAACACAGACTTCCTTTGCTCTCTGTGGTGATGTGCAACGCACAGTCCATTGGGAACAAATCTGACGAATGCTGGTTGTAAATTCCTGCATGAAAACAGAGGCAAGTCTGATTTGTCTTTGTGAGACATGGCTCACGGAAAATGACAAAGATCCTGACATGCCGGGTTTTACTGTTTTCCGTGGAGACCGCTCAGCAGAAGAAAGTGGGAAGACACGGGGTGGTCGTGTGTGTGTGCTCTCGTCAATGACAAACGGTGCCGGAACGTCACTGTGAAGAAGAAACTCTGCTGTGATCACATTGAACTTCTGACCATCGCTCTCCGTCCGTTGTACGTGCCTAGGGCGTTCAATCAAAATGTCATCAGGGTTGTCTATATCAACCCCCCGCCAAATACAAAGGTTGCTGCCAGTACGATAGCTGACGTCACTCACGATCTCTCCTTTGTGTCCCCCGACTCCCCTTCTTTTACCCTGCGTAACTTCAACGAATGCCGACTGAAGGGAGTTCAACCAAACTATGAGCAGTATGTGACGTGTCCAACCTGCAGAATCAAGACTATCGATCTCTGCTATGGTAGCATACGTTTCGTTCACACTCTCCGCTATGGTAGCATGCCTTTCGTTCACACTCTCCGCTATGGTAGCATGCCTTTCGTTCACACTCTCCGCTATGGTAGCATGCCTTTCGTTCACACTCTCTGCCAAGTATGGGGCGGTCAATTCACAACATGGTGCAGCTGATTTCTGTCAAAACAGAAGTCGAAACAACTGAAGCCAGTCACCCGACATGTTAAACTACGGTCCTAGGAAGCTGTGGGTGCTGTCAATGGCTGCTTTTTCTCCACTGACTGGTCTGTATTCATGGGCGAGAGGAGCACTCCAGATATTCAGGTAGATGTGATCTCAAGTTACATCGCGTTCTGCGTTGATTTTGTGTTGGAGAACAAAGTGATTAAGATCTACCCCATTCCAAGCCATGGTTTACCCGAGACCTGAGCAGCTTGCTTCAGCAAAGGCATCAGACCTTCAAACAAAACGAAATTACTGAGGAAATACAACAGAAAATAGACAAGAGGATACAGAAAGATAAAAAGAAGTCTATTCTGCTAAAGTTGAGGCGCATTTTAACCAAAGCAGACCCAGGCAGTTCCGGAAGGACATCCAAACCATGACAGGATATAAATCCCAGAAGAAAAATATTGTAGCAGATGATACCTTCAAGCTGGCAAACGAACTGAACATGTTTTACACATGCTTTGACAACAAGGATTTCCAAAGAGAACAGGCTGCAGTGATAAAGAAAGTAAGGGAACAAGCCGCAACCCAGTGACTATTGCTGAGGAATCTGTGCGTAATGAGTTAAAAAAAAAAAGTTAACCCCAAGAGCGCTTGTGAGCCTGATGGCACCAGTCTTCACCCATCTGATCCAGCAGTCCCTGGACACTGGACTCAACCCTACACTTTGGAAAACATCAACGGTGATCCCTGTCCCAAAGAAACAATCCCCAAGTCAGCTGAATAGTTACCGACCTGTTGCGTTGACCTCAATCCCATTCACGTGCTTTAAAAAATCATCCTTCTTTTGTTGAGGCTGAACACTGCAAAACACAGGATCCTTCCAGTTTGCCTTCACCAAGGACAGGGGTACTGATGATGCCATTCTGACTCTGCTGCATAAGTTGTACGAACACCTAGACAAAGCAGACACCTACGCCAGAATTGTGTTCCTCGACTTTTCGAGCGCTTTGAACAACACCCAACCTCATCTTTCAGTACAGAAACTGCTGAAAATGGTGGTCAACCCAACGCTGATTGCCTGATTTTTAGTTTTTTTAACAGCAAGACCTCAGAGAGAGAGGGGTTAAGGAGTCAATGTCTAATGAACTTGTGACAAACACTGAGGCCCTTCAAGGATGCGTGCTTTCTCCGACCATTATTTTACAATTTACACACTGCCTGCTGTTTTACTACTGAAGTAATACGATCAAGTTCGCTGACGACACCTATCTGTCTGGACTTATTAAGAGTGACGAAACCTCGTACAGATCTGTGGTTCAAGCCTCGGTGAGCTGGTGTGATGACAATGACCCTGGAACTGAATGTCTCGATGACAGAAGAGATGATAGTTGATTTCCGCAGGACAAAGGACAGGCCGGCATCACTTGCCATTAAAAAAAGCAGTGCGTGTTGTCAGAGAATATAGGTATCTTGGCACAATCATTGATGGCAAGTTAGAGTGGACTGCCGACATCAGTGATGACAAGTTAGAGTGGACTGCCGACATCAGTGATGACAAGTTAGAGTGGACTGCCGACACCAGTGATGACAAGTTAGAGTGGGACTGCCGACATAAGTGCCTGCTACAATTAAGCAAATCAAAGACTATTCTTTTTGAGAAAACTGCGAAGGTTCCAGGTCAGCAACACGATCCTTTTCCGTTTTATCAGGCCGCGATCCAAAGCGTCGCTCTACACAACCAAGTCTGCTACTATAGTAACTTCAAGAAAGCAGACAGCAGCAAGATGGACATCATCACCACAGCAAGAAGATCATCTGGAAGGACATCACCCCAGCCTTCAGTCACAACGAGAGGTGCTGCTTAATGAAGATGACCAGGATCATGAGTGACGACACCCATCCCTCCACCCCAGTGTTGGCTCAGTGTGGGTCAAGAGAGCAGCCAGCAATCGTCTTCTCTCACTGAAGTCCAGCACCAACCGTTACAGATCCTCTTTAATTCCAACAGCTGTCAGACTATTTCACTGTCGGAAGTGACTGTGATGAACCTCCAAACAACAGTGCCCTCGCCTGTGCATCACGTGTGTCTGTTCTCGTGTCTGTGTGTAGGTGGGGGAGGGGGACGCACGGATTCGCAACATCCTGCGGTGTGCGCAAGCGGGCACACCTGTGCATGTGTTTGTGTGTCTTGGTGTATCGAAGAAGGGAGAGTGTGTGTGTGTGTGTGTGTGTGTGTGTGTGTGTGTGTGTGTGTGTGTGTGTGTGTGTGTGTGTGTGGGTGCATGCGTGGGTACGTGTGCGTGTGTGTGTGTGTGTGTACACATGCAAATGTGAAATACAACTCTGTTTACTGATTTGCCGTACACGACTCCTGGAGGACTACAGTTTAGGGGAGGGGGCAGGGGGGGTTGAGGGGAGACGGGCTCAATGGGGAGGACACACGTGTGCGTGTTGACGATGCTGTAATTGTGAATGCTGTTTGTCAGCTTCTGCCTCAGGGATTAGAGAACTAGCCGATTTATTATTGATATTCGTCCTCACGTCATGTACGATTCAGTTTTTAATCAGTTCATTCTCTCTCTCTCTCTCTCTCTCTCTCTCTCTCTCTCTGTATATGGGTGCGTAAGTGTGTGAGTACATGTGAAAGCGCACGAGCGTGCGCGCGCGCGCGCGTGTACGTGTCTTTATGTGTGCGTGCGTGAGTGAGTGCGTGCGTGCGTGTGTGTGTGTGTGTGTGCGTGCCTGCGCGTTTTTTTTTAGTGTGTGGATGTAGCGGTGGTTTGTGTGGTGTGAGTTGGGTGTGAGTGTATGCATTAATATTATCAACATTTTATATTCTTCATATGAATGCTATTTAATATTGTTGGATGTTTTATGATCACTGCAAGATAATTTTCCTTTTGTAAGAGGACAATAAATCAAACTGAATTGAATTGTGTCTGTGTGCGTGCGTGCGTGCGTGGATGTAGTGTGTTTTATGAGCGTAATGCAAGTTGCGGCAAGACAGGCCGAGTTCTGTGAAGTTCCGTTCTGAAGACGTGACAGGAACAGAACAGAACACACCCTTAGTAAAGACAGGCAGCGCCCTTCAGGCGACACAGGGGAGGCAACCTGTGGCGAGAAGAACAAGATGACGATGGAACGCTGCTGGCGTGGATCGGAATGCAGAGAGAGGCGAGGTGTGTGTGATGCATCTTCAGACGGCTGCAGACACACAACGAGGAGTTTCAAGCCGCAACATTCCCAACCACACAGGTGGGTCGATCTCACGACTGCCAGCTGCCCAGACACAAACGCTGTACCACCGGACTACGGGCTTCTCGGACCAAACTGAAAAGGACTGCTAAATATCATAAGCGAGCGAGCGAGCGCGCGCACACACACACACACACACACACACACACACACACACACACACTATCTCACACACACACTCACGCATACACGCGCGTACTCTCTCTCTCTCTCTCTCTCTCTCTCTCTCTCTCTCTCTCACACACACACACACACACACACACACACACACACACACACACACACACACACGCGCACACACACACACACACACACACACACACACACATACACACATGCGCACGCACGCACAGACACACACACACGCACGCGCGCGCGCGCACGTGTGCACACACACACACACACACACACACACACACACACATACGTGCAGTGAACATATGTTGAGGACCGTGTAGTTGATTGGTACCTGTGGCATCGCATTCTGCATCCTAACAAACATCCAGGCCAATGGAGCGTTGGCTTACCACTGCCACAAACTGGGTGACGCACGAGAGACAAGCATCAGACGATCACTTTTGGAGTCGTCCCATTTCTCTCAGCAGGGGAACACTCCTTTGTGTTTCCTGACAACAGTTCACTCCCTTCCCCACTCCCCCACCCCCCGCCACACGTCCCCCTTCCCCCTTCTCCGGTGTATGCCGTCCATGCGTCATAGTCCTTGTGCAGTTGTCTATTTTTCGTTTTTTTTCCGTGTTGGAAAAGAAATAAAACTAATAATCACAAGTATCTATCTGAATACTTTGTCCTTCGAGCTGTTAGTTTTTGTTGTTTATGTATGTATAGTTTCGGCGTTCGTGTATGTGCTGGGGGGTGGGGGTATTATTACTGCTATTTTTCTGTTCGTTTGATGCGAAGGGTAACATTATTTGTGTTTATGTGTGGACATCAGTGTGTGTGTGTGTGTGTGTGTGTGTGTACAGTCCACTCCAAACGTGCCCACTCCTTGTCGGCGTTGACGTCAGCGCACGTGCCGCATGTCCACGTGCTTTCCCCCTGTGGACTGTTTTGTTGTCACTGTTGCCAGTACCTGCCCTCATTTGACATACGTCCACCTCTGACTGACGTCATCAACACTCCTGTACTGATATTGGTCCACGGCCAAAGTACGGGTCATCAGAATGTTTTCTTTTTAATGACAACTTTTCTTACGCGCGCGCGCGCGAGTGTGTGTGTGTGTGTGTGTGTGTGTGTGTGTGTGTGTGTGTGTGTGTGTGTGTGTGTGTAGTTATATATATATTATATATATACGTGTGTGTGTGTGTGTGTGTGTGTGTGTGTGTGTGTGTGTGTGTGTGTACTTGCATGTGCGTGTGCGTGTGTGTGTGTGTGTGTGTGTGTGTGTGTGTGTGTGTGCGCGCGCGCGTGCCTGTGTATGTGGTTCCATAGTTACTCCGGTAACGACAGAGCAATGACTGTTGTTATAACACTAACTGATTCAACCGGCGCTAACTGGAAATTGACACTAAACAGATTTGGAACTTCATTATTTTTTTTAACTTCTTAGCTTCTCGTTTGATTAAAGATATGTAAGCCTGCTTTTCTCCGGGGGATTAAAGCAATGAATACAAGCAGTGATCTGACCATAGAAATGGTAGTTGACTGCGGTGTTACGAATTAGTATTGCAGGGAAGCAGCAGCTCTTACGGCATGTCTGCTGTCCAGTTTGTGTCACACAGGCCAGACAGTGTCACCACATACGGTCCTAATTAATGTCCGAGTTGATAAAGAAATTGTTTACGAGTACAATCAGTTTCACACGAAAACACAACCTGTCATGTTCGTGCGGGTCGTTGGGATACAAACATTCAATTGCTTCACATTGGATGTTTTTCCTTCTATCTGAATGTTGAGTGAAACCGTTAACACTGAAATAACTGCAGCTTTTATGAATGGATCTATTCTTCCTGTGTAAGTGTGTGTGCACGCGCGCGCGCGAGAGTGTGTGTGTGTGTGTGCGTGTATGTGTGTGTGTGTGTGTGTGTGTGTGTGTGTAAGAGAGAGAGAGAGAGAGAGAGAGAGAGAGAGATTTGATTTATCGGGACGTTGGGTACATATTTAACTGTTCCTTTTGTAAGCGTCCGTCATGGGTAGTTGGCTCATCAAAACATCATTCCTTCTTTCAAGTGTCAGGTAAGTATGATTCATTTGGTTGAGGGGAAAAAACGAAATGCACGTGCGACTTTTTTGAACACTTCTCTGGCTGACGTGCCCGCCACGTGAGACTCAAACTCTTCGGCCCGTAGCAGTGTTTGCGTGCTGTTCACCTGTGTGGGTTCTTCCATCACGTTGAATACTCTATGAAAGAAAGTGGAGAGTAGGGGGCTGTCAAGCAGTCTCACGGTGACCAGAATGACGTTCCGCTGCATTATCTTCACCATCTTTATTATGCGCACAGGGCGTCGTCAAACAATCCCCCCTTCCACAGCCCTTGAAACCCTGTTCTCCTGGTCACTTCAGTTTCCACTTCTTCAACGTGTCCATGGCCCCGTGAGTTCTTACCCAGAACACCGATATCCATATTGATGGGCGCCTTCCTTGCTGGGACATAGTGGCACTCTTCGGAGGAGGAACTCAACCATGCTGGCTCCGCTGCTGAGCGATGACTGTGGTCAGCTGGCTGCACACCAGGTGCTGTGATGTGCTGTGGGTCAGCTGGCTGCACACCAGGTGCTGTGATGACTGTGGTCAGCTGGCTGCACACCAGGTGCTGTGATGACTGTGGTCAGCTGGCTGCACACACCAGGTGCTGTGATGACTGTGGTCAGCTGGCTGCACACCAGTGCTGTGATGACTGTGGTCAGCTGGATGCACACCAGGTGCTGTGATGACTGTGTGATCAGCTGGATGCACACCAGGTGCTGTGATGACTGTGGTCAGCTGGCTGCACACCAGGTGCTGTGATGACTGTGGTCAGCTGGCAGCATACCAGGCACTGTGCTGGGTGTGCTGGACCAGAACGGGCAGAGTTGAACACTCCTCATGACTCTACAGCGCTGAACACCTCATGGCTACACAGCTGAACACCTCCTCATGACTACAGCGCTGAACACCTCATGACTACACAAACTGAACACCTCCTCATGACTACAGCGCTGAACACCTCATGACTACACAACTGAACACCTCCTCCTCATGACTACAGCGCTGAACACCTCATGACTACACAACTGAACACCTCCTCATGACTACAGCGCTGAACACCTCATGACTACACAACTGAACACCTCCTCATGACTACAGCGCTGAACACACCTCATGACTACACAACTGAACACCTCCTCATGACTACAGCGCTGAACACCTCATGACTACACAACTGAACACCTCCTCATGACTACAGCGCTGAACACCTCATGACTACACAGCTGAACACCTCCTCATGACTACAGCGCTGAACACCTCATGACTACACAGCTGAACACCTCCTCATGACTACAGCGCTGAACACCTCATGACTACACAACTGAACACCTCCTCATGACTACAGCGCTGAACACCTCATGACTACACAACTGAACACCTCCTCATGACTACAGCGCTGCAATGTTTCCTGTGGTGGGTTGCCTTAAGGCTTGATTGTGATTGCTTCTTGTGGACTGCAGTGGAGAGGCTGCCCAACAAGATACGCCTCAGCGTGGCTGTGCACAGTAAGCAGAATGAGCAGCGTGGGACCAAAGCTTCTACAGGCGGGAAAAAATAAAAAAATGGACACCGCCCTTATGGCGCTGACGTTTCTGTAATCCCAGGGTGCACTGAGGACCATGGCTCCTTGCCGTCAGCACCCAGCATCTACTGCCACCCAAGATCCACTGCCGGCCAGGTGTGACATCATTGCTGTACGTCAGTTCTGCTCTACACGGCTTGAAAAGACATCACACACTGCACTGCACGGCTTGAAAAGACATCACACACTGCGCTACCAATGACCAAGTGGTCAGTGTACTGAATCAGAGAAGGAAACACGAATTGTCAAACCAGTTTAGAAGCTTTGACAGTTGCTCCATTCGTCAAATGTCACGCGCCCGATGAATAAAGGGAGACAACCATCGTCAGCCCACAACGAGCACCGGTCACACATTTTTGCTGTTGTTTCCCCTTGCAATTTGTGGTTCCCCCCCCCCCCCCCCCCCCCCCCCCCCCCCCCCCCCCCCCTCCCCCCATTTCCCACCGTTCCTCCCTCCCGCGTCTCCACCTACCTTCTCACCCACTTACATGAGCACACATACATAGTTTGAGTGTTTAGTTCAACTGTAACTTTATTTTCGAGGGGGGAACACACACAAAAAAAAAGAAATCACGAAATGAAAAATGAACAAACGACACACACATACACACACAAACAAACAAACAGACAAAACAAACAACAACAAGAGATTGAACACACACACACACAAAATTGAAAATACAGAAAATGGAAATAACATCAAAGAAACGTAACACACTTCCCTTTTAACAATC
This sequence comes from Conus betulinus, assembly GCA_016801955.1. NCBI lineage: Eukaryota > Metazoa > Mollusca > Gastropoda > Neogastropoda > Conidae > Conus > Conus betulinus. The sequence goes on along the minus strand of JADBJO010007359.1, from coordinate 84,986 downwards.
CCCACCCAGAAAACGCCCCTCCCCAAACACCCCCACCCAAACACTTGTACACTTTCGCAAACAAGCAACACACAAACATACATAGTAAGCGGCGGGGTGAAGAGAGAGAGGGGGGGGGGGGTGGAGAGAGAGAGAGAGAGAGAGAGAGAGAGAGAGAGAGAGAGAGAGAGAGAGAGAGAGAGAGAGAGGAAGCGGGGGTATGGGGTGTGGGGGGGGGGATGGGGGGGGGGGGTAGAGAGGAAAATACATGTAAAGTACAAAGACGAATGGGGGAAAAAGAGTCAAATAGACTTGAATGCACACGATACATCAAATAACGAAAATGCGATTAAGCGATATCATCAATGTAAAACATGTTCAAATATCTTCATCCATTATTGCTGTGCTTCAAATGACACGTGCAAGATTTCCGTCTAACACAGACTTGTAATCATGCAGTATTTTATTTCTATTCACTTAGTCTTTTACTTGATTTAGGAGTCAACTGGTACAGTTCTTTTTATATATCTTTTAACTTACTAAGCAGATGCCCTTTTAAGCGCTGTTTGAAAAATATCAAAACTTGAGATTTCTTTCAGAAATGGAGGCAAATTGTTCCAATACGTACCACCACTGTATACTAGGCTTGATTTGTAAAGGTCAAGTCTGGGCAGAGGCATTATTAACTTGTGAACGTGCCTATTGTCATTCTTCCGGAAACTGTTTACAATGGAGGGAGGTGCATTTCCATTTAACACTTTATACATAAATATAGCCTTATTGTATTCGAGTTTTTTTTTGCCTTAGGGGAAGGATATCTAAAGATTTGTAATCGTTTAGAGTTAATGAACTAGATTTTAAGAGAACTAATTTTATCGCGCGCCGATACAATCTTGCTAAAGGTTTCAGAATGTTTGCGCTGGCTGAATCCCATAAAGTAGAAGCATAGTCTATAGTTGACTGTATATGGGCATGAAAGAATTGTTTTCTAGCATGCATATTCAGAAAATGCTTTATTTTTGATAACTGGAATATTTTTTGGGATATTCGTTTGCATAGGTAAGCAATGTGATCGGACCATGATAAGTTGTTATCAATGACAACACCTAAAACTTTATGTGTTTTTACTTCTTCGATTTTTTCACTGGAAAAACAAATATTGAAAATAAATCAGCAGGCATATTTTGACGTTTTTGTCTGCTGGTAATGACCATGCATTTAGTTTTTTTTGCATTTAGAAACATGTGATTGATTTCCGTCCATTTGAGCATTGTTCACACTATCTTGTAGATCGGACGTCACAACCTGCAAGCAAGGGTGGTTTAGAATGCATAGAGCTGTCATCAGCAAATAATTCGCAGTCACATCGAATACGTAGCGGTAAATCATTTATATAGATCGAAAAGAGTAAAGGACCAAGAACGGATCCTTGTGGAACACCATATTTTACTGGCTGCAAATCTGATTTTGAGGAATTAACACATACTACCTGTTTTCGACCAGAAAGAAATGAGGACATGAATTGAAGTGTATTTTCAGAAAGTCCGTATAAAGCGAGCTTTTTTAGGAGAAGAGAGTGGTTTATAACATCAAAAGCTTTAGCCAGATCAATGAAGACAACTCCTGTAAGTTCATTGTTATTAATGTTCAAGAGCCATTTGTCAATCATTTGCGTAAGCGCGGTGTGGCAGGAATGGTTTTCCCTAAAACCAGACTGCTTAGGATGAATCAAATTATATTTGTTTAAATGGGTAACTAAATATTTTTGGATATGTTTTTCGAGCGGTTTTGAAACAATAGACAGAACAGATACAGGTCTGTAGTTGCAAGGGTTGGACGGATCTCCAGTTTTGTACAGCGGGACAACTTTTGCTTGTTTGAAACATTCCGGAAAAACAGTTTTTCTCTATACATAGGTTATATATGTAAGTAAGAGAGTCTGTTATGACTGGTGCCGACAACTTGATTATACTGGGATCCAGGTCGTAAATATCTTTGGTTTTTCGATTGATTGTTTCTGTGACATAAGTATGCAAATACTTCGGGTATTGTTATGTAAGGAATTGACACATAAGATTTAATATTCTTTGACTTACAATATTCAGTTACTAATTCTAGATCATTTTCATCCCGTTCATCATTATTTATTAAGTTTTCAGCAATGCTAACAAAATAGTTGTTAACTGCTTCAGGAGTAATATCTTTATTGTTAAGTTGTGTTTGTGAATACCCTTTATTTGTCAATTTGTTGATTGCGTTCCAAATAGTTCTTGAGTCTCTTTTATTGGATACCATCTCTTGAAAATATTTGTACTTTGCTTTTCGCTTCATTGACGTCACATAATTTCTCTGCTTTGCAAAACCAACGTCGTTTTTTTGCTTTCAGAAGTTCTCTGATGTGTATTTCTTTATCTATTTCCTTGATATCCACGGCGGTTTAAGATGGTATTTTACTCGTTTAGTTCTGATGGGTGCATGTTTTATTGTAGATATTGGAAAATACATTAATCCAAACATTTGTTGCTTTTTCAGGATCGGTATAATAGTATATTTGGGACAGAGGAGAATATAGCAGGTCAGATAAAAAAAATCATTTTCGTTAAATCTTTTAAAAGACCTATATAGGATAGATTTATGACCTGGTTTTGGAATTTGTATCCCCCTTTTTCCCCAAGTAATACAAACTGGGGAGTGATCACTGCACCCAGTCGCTGGGGAAGAGATTTCCACAATGTTATGTTTAGATGTGACATAAATGTGGTCAATGAGAGTACTGGATTAGTTGTAATTCGTGTTGGTCGATCCACAATCTGTTGTAAGTTTAATGAGGTATACATTTCAGTCCATTGTTTTTGAGGCTTTAACAAGTCATATTTGAAGTCACCGAACACAAACATTTCTTCATTGTCAAGTAGAGCGGCATCCATCATTCCACTAAAGTTATCAAACCACTTTGTTCTTTCAGCCGGATTTCGATATATGAATCCAACAAGTATGGGACTGATATGTTTTATTTTTATTTCTAGCCATATTGATTCGACACCAAACTGTTCCAGACTCCCTTTCTGTTTTATAGTTATCGACTGATTATAGTAAACTAACAAACCTGTGTCCATTTTAGCTTTTGGATCTAGGCGAATAACTTTATAGCCAGGCATGGCTATATCAGAATCTAATGTACAGTCTGTTAATCGTGATTCTGAAAAACAAAACAGATGAAAGGGATTTCCAGAATTTTCTAAGATCGCTGATATATCAGTTAGCTTGCTTAATATACGGTTAATATTTAGATAGCCAATCCGGAGTCCTTCTTTACAAGGCCAGGTACTCAATGTAGACATAATGAGAACTAATGAACGCGAGAACAAATGAATAAGAGATAAATAAGAACGACTAGGAATAACCACACACAAACTTATCGAAGGGTACAAAATTCAAAGAAATACAGAAATAGTTTTTTAGTAAAGAGATAACTGATTGAATTATACGAAGTTCACAATAGCTCCAAAACACTGAAGCTAAGATTAAACATACAAATTTCAATCACAAAAACATGGAATTAACTTAAACTATTATGTACGGGGAATGGAATGGAAAGGATGGAGAGAGAGAGAGAGAGGTGGTGGGGGGGGTGGGGGTGGGGGGTGGGGGATTCGGCAATAGAATAAGCAGTAATCATTCGATAATTTTTCCATCAAATTCCTTTTAAGAGCTCTTTTAAATGTTACTTTCGAAAGACATGATTTTAAAGATGATGGCAAATAGTTCCATATCGTTCCTCCAGAA
>JADBJO010007359.1:71221-78721 GCA_016801955.1 Conus betulinus | reverse complement strand
ATGACTGAGGATTTGTTGACGTGCATTTGTTTTTTCCCCGTTTATCTGTTTGTCTTCACTGTTCGTTCGTTCGTGTTGTCCTGCAAGGCCGAGACTTGTTACTTTAGTGTCTGTTGCCTTCATCAGGTGTCCCGGAATCTCAACATCTATTTCCAAGTTTAAACATCTTGAAAACGCTTCAAAGACAGGAAAAAAAAGGGGCCGGCATAATGGGAGAAATGGGGGAGGGGGTGAAAGACAGCGGACTGTGACGACTAGCCCGCCACGGAGAGACCATGATGTCAGTGAAGACAGACGCCACAGGAAGACGACAGAGTCAGGCAGCACCAGACATCCTTTTAATTAATCAGTCCTGGTCTGGCCTCAGTCTCTCTCGGATTAGTGGGGAAACGGTCTAGAAGAACAAAAAACGTCCGCAAGCACTTTGATGGGACTCGAACTCGGGATCCCTGAATCGTTCTTCGGTAAGTGCTGTGAGCTGTTGGTTCGTGCGTTGCTGGCCGTCATTTGCTTGTTGGTGTTACAGCGCGGAGGGTAAACTGAACAAAACGTCGTTGCTTTGAAGTGAAGTGGGGAGCACTTGGAACACTGCTGTTGTATCTCTCTTCAGTCTTCTTCTTCTTCTTCTTCTTCTTCTGCCTCTGTCTCTGTATGTCTCTGTCTTCTCTGTCTCTATGTCTGTCTGTCTGTCTGTCTGTCTGTCTGTCTGTCTGTCTCTCTCTCTCTCTCTCTCTCTGTGCGTGTGTGTGTGTGTGTGTGTGTGTGTGTGTGTGTGTGTGTGTGTGTGTGTGTAATTTTCCATCCTCCTCCCCACCCCACCCCCCCTCTCATTGTCCGCATGTGAATGGGCAATTAAAAGCCTAGCACATTCTTCTTCTTTTGTATTCGTCCCACTCTAGTTCTGTCTCGTATTATCTCTCTCTCTCTCTCTCGTCTCTCTCTCCTCTCTCTCCACTCTCTCTCCTCTCTCTCTCTCTCTCTCTCTCTCTCTCTCTCTCTCTCTCTCTCTCTCTCTGCCTGCCTTTGTTACAGAAACCAATCGATACAGCATAGCTGAGCGCGGATTTGTTTGTGTGTGTGTGGTGTGTGTGTGTGTGAGTGTGTGTGTGTGTGTGTGTGTGTGTGTGTGTGTGTGTGTGTGTGTGTGTGTGGTGTGCGTGCGTGCGTGCGTGTGTGTGTGTGTGTGTGTGTGTGTGTGTGTGTGTGTGTGTGTGTGTGTGTGTGTGTGTGTGTGTGTGTGTGTGTGTGTGTGTGTGTGTGTGTGTACGTGTTCCTAAACTTATAGCAACTACAAAGAAAATTACTTATCTGAATTTTGTAAAAGACCTGCCCTAAGCCATATACTTGTGTATATTATTGTTATAAGAGATACATACTGTTTACTGAGAGAGAATGTAAGAGTGCTTTCTCCGTTGAGAAAAGGCATGTTTGCCTACAAGGTTTTCTTTCTCTCTCAGTTATATTTGCTTTTTTTGACTATGTTTTTTTGTTTCCACTCCCACATCTCCCTCCCCCCCCCCCCCCCCCCCCCCAATCCCCATGACACGGACACAAGGCCTAGTTCAATTAAATATTCTCTCTCTCTCTCTCTCTCTCTCCCTCTCTCTCTCTCTCTCTCTCTCTCTCTCCTCTCTCTCTCTCTCTCTCTCTCTCTCTCTCTCTCTCTCTCTCTAATCCCCACTCTCCATGGACTGGAACCAAGTTAACCCAGTAACTCCGTCGATGCTTCACAAGCTGTAAGTGAGAACTTCCCCGCCCTGCCCCATCTCATCACCCACCAAACCCCTTCCTCACGTCCCACCACGATCCAGTCCCCTTCTTCCTGTCTTACCACCACCATCCACCACCCAGCCCCCTTCTTCCTGTCTCACCACCACCCAGCCCCCCTCTCCTGTGTTTCACCACCATCCACCACCCAACCCCTTCCTCACGTCCCACCACCATCCAGCCCCCTTCTTGCTGTCTCACCACCATCCACCACCCAACCCCTTCCTCACGTCCCACCACCATCCAGCCCCCCCTTCTTCCTGTCTTACCACCATCCACCACCCAGCCCCCTTCTTCCTGTCTCACCACCATCCACCACCCAGCCCCCTTCTTCCTGTCTTACCACCATACACCATCCAGCCCCCTTCTTCCTGTCTCACCACCATCCAGCTCCCTTCTTCCTGTCTCACCACCATCCAGCCCCCTTCTTCCTGTCTCACCACCACCCATCCCCCTTCTTCCTGTCTTACCACCATCCAGCCCCCCTTTTTCCTGTCTCACCACCATCCACCATCCAGCCCCCTTCTTCCTGTCTCACCACCATCAAGCCCCCTTCTTCCTGTCTCACCACCATCCACCACCCAGCCCCCTTCTTCCTGTCTCTCACCACCATCCACCCCCAGCCCCCTTCTTCCTGTCTCACCACCACCCAGCCCCCTTCTTCCTGTCTCACCACCATCCAGCCCCCTTCTTCCTGTCTTACCACCACTCAGCCCCCTTCTTCCTGTCTCACCACCATCCAGCCCCCTTCTTCCTGTCTTACCACCACTCACAGCCCCCTTCTTCCTGTCTCACCACCATCCAGCCCCCTTCTTCCTGTCTCACCACCATCCACCACCCAGCCCCCTTCTTCTGTCTCACCACCACCCAGCCCCCTTCTTCCTGTCTCACCACCATCCAGCCCCCTTCTTCCTGTCTTACCACCATCCACCACCCAGCCCCCTTCTTCCTGTCTTACCACCATCCACCCACCAGCCCATTCTTCCTGTCTTACCACCACTCAGCCCCCATCTTCCTGTCTCACCACCATCCACCACCCAGCCCTCTTCTTCCTGTCTCACCACCATCCACCACCCAGCCCTCTTCTTCCTGTCTCACCACCATCCACCACCCAGCCCCCTTCTTCCTGTCTCACACCACCATCCACCACCCAGCCCCCTTCTTCCTGTCTCACCACCACCCAGCCCCCTTCTTCCTGTCCACCACCACCATCCAGCCCCCTTCTTCCTGTCTCACCACCATTCAGCCAACTTCTTCCTGTCTTACCACCATCCACCACCCAACCCCTTCCTCACGTCCCACCACCATCCAGCCCCCTTCCCCCTTCTTCCTGTCTTACCACCATCCACCACCCACCAGCCCCCTTCTTCCTGTCTCACCACCATCACCACCCAGCCCCCTTCTTCCTGTCTTATCACCATCCACCACCCAGCCCCCTTCTTCCTGTCTCACCACCATCCACCACCCCCAGCCCCCTTCTTCCTGTCTCACCACCACCCACCACCCAGCCCCCTTCTTCCTGTCTCACCACCACCCACCACCCAGCCCCCTTCTTCCTGTCTTACCACCATCCACCACCCAGCCCCCTTCTTCCTGTCTCACCACCATCCACCACCCAGCCCCCTTCTTCCTGTCTCACCACCATCATCCAGCCCCCTTCTTCCTGTCTCACCACCATCCACCACCCAGCCCCCTTCTTCCTGTCTCACCACCATCCACCACCCAGCCCCCTTCTTCCTGTCTCACCACCATCCAGCCCCCTTCTTCCTGTCTTACCACCACCCAGCCCCCTTCTTCCTGTCTCACCACCATCCAGCCCCCTTCTTCCTGTCTTACCACCATCCAGCCTTCTTCTTCTTCCCCGTCTCACCACCATCCACCATCCAGCCCCCTTCTTCCTGTCTTACCACCATCCACACCATCCAGCCCCCTTCTTCCTGTTTCACCACCATCCAGCCCCCCTTCTTCCTGTCTTACCACCATCCCAGCCCCTTCTTCCCGTCTCACCACCATCCACCATCCAGCCCCCTTCTTCCTGTCTCGCCACCATCCAGCCCCCTTCTTCCTGTCTCACCACCATCCAGCCCCCCCTCTTCCTGTCTCACCACCATCCAGTCCCCCTTCTTCCTGTCTCACCACCATCCACCATCCAGCCCCCTTCTTCCTGTCTCACCACCATCCACATCCAGCCCCCTTCTTCCTGTCTCACACCACCATCCACCATCCAGCCCCCTTCTTCCTGTCTCACCACCATCCACCATCCAGCCCCCTTCTTCCTGTCTCACCACCACCCAGCTCCCTTCTTCCTGTCTCACCACCACCCAGCCCCCCCTTCTTCCCGTCTCACCACCACCAGCCCCCTTCTTCCTGTCTGACCACCATCCAGCCCCCCTTCTTCCTGTCTTACCACCACCCAGCCCCCTTCTTCCTGTCTTACCACCATACACCCATCCAGCCCCCTTTCTTCCCGTCTCCACCACATCCAGCCCCCTTCTTCCCGTCCCACCACCACCCAGCCCCCTTCCTCCTGTCTCACCACCATCCAGCCCCCTTCTTCCCGTCTCACCACCATCCAGCCCCCTTCTTCCGTCTCACCACCCACCCCCCCCCTTCCTCCTCCTGTCTCACCACCACCCAGCCCCCTTCTTCCCGTCTCACCACCATCCAGCCCCCTTCTTCCCGTCTCACCACCACCCAGCCCCCCCTTCCTCCTGTCTCACCACCATCCAGCCCCCTTCTTCCCGTCTCACACCCATCCAGCCCCCTTCTTCCCGTCTCACCACCACCCAGCCCCCTTCCTCCTGTCTCACCACCATCCATCCAGCCCACCTTCTTCATGTCTTACACCACCCAGCCCCCTCCTTCCTGTCTTACCACACCATCCACCATCCAGCCCCCTTCTTCCTGTCTCACCACCATCCACCCACCAGCCCCCTTCTTCCCGTCTCACCACCATCCACCATCCAGCCCCCTTCTTCTGTCCACCACCATCCACCATCCAGCCCCCTTCTTCCTGTCTTACCACCATCCACCATCCAGCCCCCTTCTTCCTGTCTTACCACCATCCAGCCCCCTTCTTCCTGTCTCACCACCATCCACCATCCAGCCCCCTTCTTCCTGTCTTACCACCATCCAGCCCCCTTCTTCCTGTCTTACCACCATCCAGCCCCTTCTTCCTGTCTCACCACCATCCCACCATCCAGCCCCCTTTCTTCCCCTGTCTAATCACCACCATCCAGCCCCCTTCTTCCTGTCTCACACCACCATCCCAGCCCCCTTCTTCCTGTCTTACCACCATCCACCACCCAGCCCCCTTCTTCCTGTCTCACCACCACCAGCCCCCTTCTTCCTGTCTTACCACCACCCCAGCCCCCTTCTTCCTGTCTCACCACCATCCACCACCCAGCCCCCTTCTTCCTGTCTTACCACCACCCACCATCCAGCCCCCTTCTTCCTGTCTCACCACCATCCACCACCCAGCCCCCTTCTTCTTCCTGTCCCCTCACACCACCATCCACCACCCAGCCCCCTTCTTCCTGTCTCACCACCATCCACCATCCAGCCCCCTTCTTCCTGTCTCACCACCATCCACCACCTAGCCCCCTTCTTCCTGTCTTAACCACCACCACCCAGCCCCCCTTCTTCCTGTCTCACCACCACCCAGCCCCCTTCTTCCTGTCTTACCACCATCCACCATCCAGCCCCCTTCTGTCTCTCCCATCCACCCCCAGCCAGCCCCCTTCTTCCTGTCTCACCACCATCACCCCTTCGTCCGTCTCTTAACCAGCCCCCTTCTTCCTGTCTTACCACCATCGACCACCCAGCCTTCTTCTTCCCGTCAGGAAATGGTTCTCCTTTTCATGCATGTGATGCATACACACAGCGCACGTGCACTCACATTCCCCCCTCCACACACTCATACACACACACACACACACACACACACACACACACACACACACACACACACACCACACACACACACATATGTGCATATACTTTCACACGTACATGCTTACAGGCATGCATTTACGCGTGCAATGCTCAGATACACAAGCGGGTCATAAATTGAGAGAGAGAGAGAGAGAGAGAGAGAGAGAGAGAGAGAGAGAGAGAGAGAGAGAGAGAGAGAGAGAGAGAGGAGAGAGGGAGCTGGCTTCGAAGGCAAAAAAAAAACATTCCAAATCATTGGCAGCCCATTTCGGCAGAAGATGCTCGCACAGTGGGAAACAACCCACACGACAGGAAAACCAGTCAACAACTGGAGCGAGCCACTCAAATGATGTCGAGAGACGCGCCGCACGGTAAGCGATTTCCCAGAGTTCGCCGACTGCGTCGACACGTGGATAAGAGCCTTTAGCTCTTGCATGCAGCCGATGCTATGCTATGGCTATAGGCCTAGTCTATTTTTTTCCAAGCCTTGCAGATGGCTTCGACACACGGAGCGAGGCTTTGGGTTGTAGTGTGGGACGGAGGTTGTATGGAGAGTGTCTTAAGGTGGTGGGACATAAAATCTGAACGTTTTCTTGCGCGCCATGTGAATTTACGATCTGCCGAGTGATGGACTGACGCTGTGTGAGCGGAAGTGAGGGGGGGGGGGGGGGGGGGGGAGGAAAGAGGGTGTGTGGGAAGGAACTGAAAAGCTGTTGGGTGGAACTCTGTGTGGGGATGGGGGAGGGTGCGCGCGCGCGCGCGCGTGTGTGTGTGTGTGTATGTGTGGTGTGTGTGTGTGTGTGGTGTGTGTGTGTGTGTGTGTGTGTGTGTGTGTGTGTGTGTGTGCGTGTGCGTGCGCGCGTGTATGTGTGCTGTATGTGTGTGTATATTTGCGTGTGGGTGTGCGTGCGTGCGCACGCCCGCGCGCGCGCGCGCGTGTGTGTGTATGTGCGTGTGTCTGTCTGTGTCTGTTCTTTGTTCTCTATCTGTTCATCTATGTGACTGCAATGAGACGGAAAAGGAAAATAAATAATTTTTAAAAGCAGATTTGAAGAGGAAAACAAAACAAAACAAAACAAAAACAAAAAACAAAACAAAACGTGAATGGTAATATTAGGACAGGAGGCGAATTGAGAAGGAAGGAGAGGTCGGGAGGGATGATGGTGGGGGGCGTTTCATTACAAATAACAAAAAAAAAAAAATTCTGTCAACGATAGAGCAATACGTATTAATGAATAATTACTTCAAACCATCTAATGAAAACTAGAGACAGAAGGTAAAAACAGTTTCAAAATGCCTGCAGCGGAAACGTGTATGAGCATTTGTAATCTGTTCAACATAAATGCAGGTTACATCTTCCATGATTTTGATTTTGAAAGCATTTAGTTTGAAGCTATAAAGAGTTATAGACCTTACAAGAAAGAAATCATAATCAAAATTGGGTTCTTAACATGTTTATCAGGTCAAAGCATCTGACTTGTTTTGGAAGTCATAAACGTAATCAGTCTTATTGTTTCTTTGCTTAAATATTTCCAGCGAGCATTTTGCAATAAGCTACATCCCTCCAGGACAGACAATGGGATGATGCAATGTTGATTTCTTTTGCCCCGCTTTTTGCTAGTCTGCCGAATCTCTCATTCGATCCCACAATGCGAGGTCACCCAACGGAATACAACATTGCTGCCTCTAGAAATCAGAAAATGAATCCAAATGATTGATTGCCTTGCTTCACCGTATAATCTGATTTGCTTCGACCGTACAGAACTCAATTTGCGACCCAACAGGTAAAAGTGTTTTGAA
>JADBJO010007359.1:44261-67829 GCA_016801955.1 Conus betulinus | reverse complement strand
TGGCTTCTGACTAATGGGCCTTCTGACTAATGGGCCTTCTGACAACACTGGTGTTTTATTAAACAGCTTCTGAGCTGGCGTGCATTTCTCTGGCTGCTAGACGGTCGGTCCGTGGCGCGCTCACATAGTATCACAGCTTTGATTATCGCGTGTGGAAAGTGCCTTATTTTCAAATGTTTCGTTATTCACAGAACGCACGACTAGTTTTGAAAAATGAACAAGAAATGAGGCAGGGAACAGTAAACAAAAAACAATAAACAAGTAGGTAACTCTTGTTCCCATAAGGAAACCTATCTCGAGTAACTTTTATTCAAGACTGGCACAGCCTTTTAAACTTGAATAAAGTCAGACAAATACAAAGACGAACAATCTAATAGTGGAGGAAAACAAGCGCAGACCAACAACCCTACTTGTTTATATTCTATTGTTTACTGTTCCCTGCCTCATTTCATGTTCAATTTCGTTTCAATTAAATCGAGGTTACTTGTATTTGTTTCTGTCCGTCTTTGTGTCTGTCTTTTGATCTCCCTTGCATTCTTGGGTGGATCCTCAGGCGTAGGCTCAAACATTGCCCCTTACATTTTATGCTGTTTGTATAATGTCTTTATTATTTTTAGCAACTTTTTCCTCCCCACACTTTCGTTTTGTTTCATTTACTACCCTTCTCTGGCTGCTTTGGGGGTGCTTTGGATTCTTTTTTGAACCTTTGGTGGTGAAAAGACCACAGTCTTATGGACTGTGGTGTGTCTCTATTTGACGCCAGGAGCACAGACAAAATCAGCGGATGAAAGATCTAGGTGCAGGCAAAAACAGATAGATTTGCTTTCGAAGACAGATAGATTTGCCTTCGAAGACCTAGGAGCAGGCAAAAACAGATAGATCTTTCTTCGAAAGGGATTACGATGTTTTTCTCACGCAGCTAGTGAAGAGTTTTCATATTTAAAATAAGTTTTTTCTTTTGTTTTCCCAATTTTGTCATCTTTGATCCCCCGCTCCTTAAGTTCAAATTTGTCCAAGTCATCGCTGTTATGGATGGGAGTGGGGGGGGGGGGGGGGGGGGGGGGGGGGGGGGGGGGGGGGGGGGGTCGTCTGTGTCTAAGTTAGGTTTATTTAAGGGAGCAAGAGTTACCCTACTTGTTTAGTTCAAGACAGTTAGCTGATCTGCTGTGGGCCTCAGACTTCTTATTTTTCAGTTCTGAGCTGATACTGTTTTGTGAACCAGTCATTTACGATTTCTTCAAGTTTTTTTTTTTCTTACTTCTTCAATTAAAGACTCCTCTGAACCATTCAGTTCTGTCTCTATCTCTTTGAAGAGTTTGGAATTCGTTCCATGATGTCAGCGTCTGTATTTCAGAAAATTTCTCTGTTAGATCTTTCTGTGACCCTTCTTATATCAGCCCAGAACACTATGTGTTTGTGTTTTGACTGAGAATCGTTGGAGAGATCTGAAGCAAATCTGTGGGGGAAGGGTGTTGTTGTCATCATCATCGTCGAGCTATATATTCTCTTCCGTCCCGCTATGTTAAATTTCTCTCTCTTTCTCTCTCCGAGTGTGTTTCAAGCTGACTTTTATGTCGCAGTCACCTGCACTGCAAGACGAAAAATGTAACCGACTGCAGTCATCAGGGGAAAATGACTTCACTGAATTGATTGATGTTCTACTTCGGTCGACATCACCCATACTCGCCCATCTTCTCACCTTCCCAAAGATCGCTCGATTGTGGCTAAAAAAAAAAAAAAAAAAAAAATGCCACAGATAATTAACTCTGATCGGAATCGAAGCCCACCACTCCCAAACCGGAAAGTTCCCATTTGTCATTCCAGCAGCATATACGAAATAGAATGTTTGACCTGTGTCTGTAGTTTGTTTGTTTGTTTACTTGTTTGTTGGTTTTTAGAAAGCATTGATCCAAGTCGGAGTTCTCTCTCACCGGCTTTACTGCAGTTGTTTTAAGCTCAGTGTGAGAGAGCCAGGAAATGTACGGCTCGTTCATGATCTTTGTAGCTCTTTGGAGAAGAAAAAAAACAGCTCACTGGCACGTAGCCGAGGTGACAGGACTTTGAAGTTTAACTGGCATATAGCCGAAGTAACAGGACTTTGAAGTTTAGCTCACATATAGCCGAGGTGACACCCACATACACCCACACGCACACGCGCGCGCGCACACACGCACGCACGCACGCACACACGCACACACACACACACACACACACACACACACCCGCACGCAAGCACACACGGACGCACACACCCAGGCTGGCACTTGCGCACAATTTCGGAAGCACGCGCACACACACAGGCATATGCAAAAACACACACACACACACACACACACACACACACACACACACACACACACACACACACGCACGCACGCACACACAGACGCACACATGCACGCACGCATACATGCACGCACGCACGCGCACACGAACGCACACACGCACGGAAGCACGCACACACACACACACACGCACACGTACACACACACACACACACACACACACACACACACACACACACACACACACACACACACGCACACACTGACGCACACATACCCAGGCCGGCTGATAATCTCGCTTGTGTGGCCGGGTTAACTGGTTAATTTGTTGGTTAGTTGGCCGGTAGGCTGGTCGGTTAGTTAGCTACATTTCATAGGCTAAGCTACATTTCATAAGTTAATCTATGTATGAGTCAAGGAATCACAATCGGACCTCATGCGCGCAGTGGTATTTCTATCGATGTATGTTTCAGGACTGCTGCCGCTGTCCTGAACAGGAGCAAACAACACAAAGTGGGCGGGTGTACTGTGCAGATGGATCTGGTTGTTCCTGATGTCTATGGATGTCGGGTGACTGCCACACACAATTACTTGGAAGTCAGTGTAGGTCTTAGCGTCATTGACTGGATCACATGCGATGCACAGTGGCAAAAACAATTTCTGGAGGGATCCACGCTTTTCCCAGGCGACGCAGTTTGTGTGCGTTACATGAGCACTGGTAACATTGCTGTTACTCGTTTGACATCTCAGGAAGACTTGACGGCATGGCTGTGGGATTTGGTTGTCATTTCCACTCTCGTCGACCTGCTGCGTCCATACAAAGCTGCGTTCCCTGGAGTTCCACTTGGCGTCCGAGACAGGTGCATTGGCAGGTGCAGTAGCATGTCAGCGCATTGTTTTTGTCATCACCAAACTCAGAGGATTGCAAGACGAACGCTATCATTGGGCTTGAAAAAAAGCAACGAGCTATAGTCTGTAAAGATTCCTATCTGCAGAAAATAGATGCAACACATCCCAGTGGTGTAGTTCACATGTGGAGCGGATCAAGCGAGTCTGATATTAAGTGGGAAAGGCATGACAGTGGGGGAAGCAGCGGACCACATCGTGGGTTATGTCAAGAGTTTAGTAGGTGAAGACATTTGCCTTACACACACCCAGAACATGGTGATGAGGAACACTGCTGTACAAGACCTGCTTCAGCAATCCCTCGATGAGAAAGGAGTTGAGTGTGCTTGGGCCCTTGAAAACAGTGAGCAGTTCACACCACCTCCCAGACAACTGAATCGAAAACGTGCATTTCTGGATACAATGAACGGATTGTTCCCAACCGGCGTTCACTACAATGTACCACTGCGCAAAGAACCAGCATCAGTCATATCAGTAACTGCATTAGAATCAAATATCCAGATCTTCAAAGAGACATTCCAGTCCTGCATTCAAACAACAGACATCATTCTTGACAAGAGTCAGATTCCAGATCCGATATCAACCTCATGGAAGCAGTTCCGAGGTAATCTGCAGAACTCGGGTGAAGCCACTGTTGCTCCGATACTGGAAATTGAACAAGAAAAGGTCATGATTGTGACTTATCATCATGCATTAACAGTACTCGCAGATCTGTTCTTGACTTTTTTCAGGGCCATCTGGTTGATCAACACAAGAGTTTTTGGGGACAGAAAGTAACAGAAACTATCACAACACTACAGCCTTGGCAGATAAAGTTCCTCACCAGAGCTCAAGATAAAAAAAAAAAACCCTACTACCCAGCGATCTTCAACGGTCTCTGGTGATAAACGCTCAGAGGAAATCTGTCCACATCAGCGCCTCAGTTCACATGGTGGACAAGTATGTTGATATTTTCTGGAAATATTTAGCGCATCTGTCACAAAGGATGATACCACTGACAGCAGCCTCCAGAGACAGGCTGGAGAGGCCAGGCAGCAGGGAACATATCCAGAGTCTGTTGGACGAGAAAGGTGTGATGTGTGACTGGCATGTGCAACAAGGAATCCTGGTCATCAGAGCACACTGTAATGACATGCAACAAGCGGAACGCATCTTCATAACGGAAAATGAAACAATACATCCGAATCGTGCACCACAGGCCAGACAGCAAACAAAAGGTTTCGCCCTCAGAGAGTGCAGATGACCTCACAGAATCCGTGCCAAATGCGTCGTCACCCTCTGTTGAAGAAGAGCTGGAAACAAGCCATGAATTCATTCCAGGAACATGCAGCACAATGTCGTATTCTTCGCCAACTATTGGATTTCAAGCTTATAATGACATGGGCACGCTACAGCCTGGATATCCCAGGGGACCATGTGCCAGAGTAGCTCCAGTACCACGTGTCCTGGGAGGTGACACAGAGAGTTGGGCGAACAACACTGTCCACGTACAACGTGTTGATGACAGTCCTGATTATCCACCACGACAAGAGCAACGCCTGGGAATCCTCAGTCAGATAGGTGCACATTTATCTGCAGCAGGTCAAGTGTCAGACAACAGTGGAGGGATGTGTGGGCATAACAGTAGACCAGTAGCAGGGAAAAGCACCGACCGTGGGTCCTGTTTACAGGGCCAGAGGCATCGTCATGAAAGGGGTAGGCCACTACAGCAGTCAGTTCACGCTCTAGAGGATGACCAAGCCAGCCTCAAGACACAGGAAGAATACCAACGCTATCATCATTCGGCGCAGTCAACCAAAGCCACTCCCTCCACCAGTGCCACAAGCAGTAATGATAACAACGTCACTTCCGGTAATGTCGGCAACTATTTTCATCTACACCTAGACTCCACCACACGGGCAAACCTTTCTCACTTTGAAATCAGATTTTCACCCACGGACAGAGAACATACCTACCTACGAGCTGCCGGTCCCTCTGGAGACTCGGATCATCAGCATACAACATCAGCTGGATCAGGTGATCCAGAGGCAGGACCACGGTCAACGACAACAAAACGACCATGAGTCCAATGTGATCATCGTCGGCAATCCTTCATCCATGGACTCTGCATCGACCGCATCTTCTTTGTCGACATCTGAACGACAAAACCGACAACAACAACAACAACAACAACAACAACAACAACAACAACAACATCAAGGGCAATGTGAAGTGACGCTTGAAAACCATCCGATTGGTCCCACTAAAACACCAAACCCAAAGAATAGATTTCAAATCTATCACCACTCCCCCCCCCTCCCCCCCCCTCCCCCCCCCCCCCCCCCCCCCCCCCCCTCCCCACACACACACACACACACACACACACACACACACACACACTTTGTACAAATGCATAGCAACATTTATCAAACTGATGAATGATTATTTTGTGTAGTAGTTTGCTTGCCATCATAGGGCAAAAGCTCTCTCCCAGTGGTTATGATTCTTTGTTTACCAATCTGACCACTGTTCTTTTGTGTGCACCTTGGCTTTTGCCAGTAGGCAATTCTGTCTGTTAAGATAATTACATGATTAACCTTGATCAGGAAAACAGTATGCCTGTGCTAGGTAAAAACTGCTGCTCTGATTTACAAATACTGGTGATGGTTGGAATGATTTGTAGTGTATGACTTTACGTCTACACCACATGTGTACTTGGACTAAGTAGAGCCCAAGCCAGTGTGATTTAATTCATACAAAACAAGGAAGAGTTGTTTAACTAAAACTGTAACATTGTGTTACTGTCTCCTACCCTTTTGTAAGCTTAACTTAGCCTTTAAACAAAAGTGGAGGTCAATAGTTATAGCAGAAACTCTACCATAGAGAAAACTTTGCTGGCTGAGTCTCACACCTCCTCTGGTGGTGGTCGTCGTGGCTATATGTTTCCGTCAAAGGTCTGAGATTTCAACAATGATTTTCATTCCTCGTTTTGTGGCTGTTAACTCCACTATGCTAATCATAGTCCATATAGTACTAAACATACAGCTGTTTCTCAAGATTCTGAGACTCTCCCTAAAAGAGAGGAAGCTCATTATATGGTCTCTCATGTTCTCACGGATAGCCTCTTAACTGAGCCTTTCTCTTTCAATGGCTCTCAGGCTGCTCTCCTCAGGGATTCATGCTGCACTTCTGGAGTACGTCGGTCTTTTGTTCGTAAGGACCAGTTCACTGGTAAGACCCAGAAGTGTTGGTCTTTTGGTGGTCAGATCGAAGTCTTTATCCTTGCCTTGGTGGAGGTTTGTACCCCCTAATTTTCGGGTCAGGTTAAGGCTTGTGTCATTGATGATTCTGTCACCGACTTGATTCTGGGTAACTTGCCTAGTGCAAGTTCTTGTTCAGGATCAGGTGGCTCCTTTCATCGTGTCGTTCAGGATCAGGTGGGCTCCTTTCGTGCTGTCGGCACTCGCCAACAGCCTAAGTTGGACAAATAAACCCCTAAACGCTTACCTGTTCCAGACTTGTCTTTGCTTGACGGCACTCCCAAAGACCGTGCTGCCATTCAAAAACGTGATGATTTATTGACACACCTGTTTGCTGCAGTTGTTAGTGACTTACCTCCCCACTCTCCTATCTACGTCATCGACAACGACATTCTTTTTCGTCTTTATCTCAAAGGTGGTGTCGTTGTGAAACAAGCTGTTGTTCCAAAGGATTTGCAGGACATTGTGATTCCGCTCCCTCTCTCTCTCCTATGTGTGTGACGGTCACCTGTTGCGAGTAAGGCACCCCATCATTCGATGGTTGCTCACTTGTGCCTACCAACTCGCATTGTAAGCTTGCAACTAACTCTGACCCTATGTGTGCCCTAATGATCGATGTCGACTGTACGCATGTCACTCCCTCTACGCGCTGTGTCCCTTTGCCCTTTTCTAACTCTATCGTCTACCCAATACTCTGTGGTAGGCTTTCGCACTCACTCATCGTCACACTTGCACATACGCGCATTTTATTTCCCTCATCCACACCATCCTTTTTCCTCTTTTTCTTCACTGTTCTTTCCATCATATTCACTCAGTCTAACTTCCACACCTTCTTCTTCCTGCGCTCCTTTCTCTTTTGCTCGCTGATCATATCATTTTCTTACGCTTTCATGTTCGCTTCCAGAATCGTCTGTATCGTCATACCTTTGTCTTACGCTCGCACTCGCTACCCCCCCCCCCCCCCCCCCCACACACACACACACACACATCTCCACCCTCCTCCTCCCCCCCTCTCGCCCCCACATTCTCTTCGTTTCCCTCACTCTCACTCCCCTCTTGCATCCCTCTTCCCCCCATCTCCCTGTCCCTTTCCCTTGCACCCATGCGCTCCTCTGTACTCCTCTCCCTCCCCCACACCCCCATCCCCCCCCCTCCCCCTGTTCGCACTCTCCACCCCAAACCTCCCCCCCCCCCCCCTTTGTTCATGCACTTCCTTGCCCCCCTCCCCGCCTCAACTCCCCCATAATCCCCATTCTCCCCCAGTCCATCCACTCCATCCCCTAGCTCCGTCCCTCTCCTATCCTCTCCTCGGCCACTCCATTCATATTGTCCACACGGCCACTCCATTCATATTGTCCACACAGATTCCCCCCTCCCATCACACGGCCACTCCATTCATATTGTCCACACAGATTCCCCCCCTCCCATCACACGGCCACTCCATCCATATTGTCCACACAGATCCCCCCTCCCATCACACGGCCACTCCATTCATATTGTCCACACAGATCCCCCCTTCCATCACACGGCCACTCCATCCATATTGTCCACACAGATCCCCCCTCCCATCACACGGCCACTCCATTTATATTGTCCACACAGATTCCCCCCTTCCAGCACACGGCCTCTCCATCCATATTGTCCACACAGATTCCCCCCTTCCATCACACGGCCACTCCCAGCCTGGTGCTCTCAGTTATGCCACCTTTGTTGCGGTTCATACTGTCCTGATGGCGCACTGTCTTTGTCCTTCACTCGTAGTTGACCCCCTCTGTAGTAGCCTACTTTTCATTGGGCCGTAATGTTCGCAGGGTTTCAGTCTGGCGTCTTGTTCTGTCTTGTATCAGTCTAATCCCTTCTCTTTTCAACCTTTCCCTCCCCTCCGTGTCCTTCATGATTTTCATCACATCTGACCATCTTAATAGTTTCACAATCACAGGTCTTGGGTGCGGATTCAGTGGTTCCTTCTCCCTAACCTATGTGCCCTGTCCACCACGTCCTCCTTCCATGCATTGTCTGACATGAAGTGGTTCAGCATCTCCTTCACCAGTTCCTCACAGTTTTCACTCTCGTATTCCCATCTTGTGTTTCTTGCAGCCCTAGGATCTTGATGTTGTTTTTCTTCTTGAGAAACCTTCTAGCTTGTCTATTTCTTCTTCCAGCCCAACTATTTTTTGTGCCATGCACTTTCGCTCCTCTTCTTGTCGTCTAATTGCTGCTGTGTTTCTTTGTGTGTTTCGTTTTGTGTCAGCCACCTCTTTGTGTAGTTGTTCTAATGTGTTAGCCATGTGTATCTGCTTCGTCTCTACTTTATGTATGGTGTCTATCTGGGATTTGAATGTATTTGCTAATGACGTCTGTGAATCTGTAAGTCCCTGAAGCCTGCAAGTATCTGTGTCAACTTGATTTCTAAAGTTGAGAGTTTCTCGTCAACGTTTTGTTGCAGTTTGTGTGGCCTCTCCCCTAGCGTTTCCTGACTGTTACTGGTGCTACTGGTTCTGATGTTGCTGCTGTGGCTCGGTCCCGGGTTGATCTCGACGTCTCCACTCAGCCGGAGCCTGCTCGCCAGGTACACTGCGTTCACCAAGGTCGCGATCATGCCCATCGTTCTCGCGATCATCATTGCGGCAGTCTGGCTAAGATATCTGTGCGTTCCTCCTCCCCACTGCTGCCACTGTAACGCCACATCGACCGCGGCTCTTTTCCATTCTATCAGCGCTGTTGCTCGAATCTCTCTCTCCACACCCACTTCCAGCGTGTTTTGCTTTTTTTACCCAATTTTTCTTAACACAGCTCACATTCAAAACAAAGGAAGTGACCTGCCCTTAAGAACGACAATCCTACGCCGTTTCCTTTTCACACATTTAACTCCCTTCGCTCGCGCTTAACCTTTCGACTACACAGGCGCTTAAAATTTTTCTTTCCGTGTGCCTGACACCCCCCTTCCCGGGGACAAATTTATCCTACAGGAGAAATTTTGCAGGAAGTTATGCTCCAAAAAATCCAACAAAAAGATCTAGGTACATGAAACACCTCAATCCTATACATTGAAGGAATCATACAAAGGAACTTCATAGGTAATCAATACATTGTCAAAATAGAAACCATGAACCAAGTCATCCAAATGAGTAGTTGTAAAAATTACTGACACCCATCAGAAGCCAAAATGAAAACCGCCGTATGACATTCATATTACCAGTAAGGATGACCAAAACTAAGACCATGCCAAAACCACTGCAATAGTCAACTCTTTGTTGCACTCCACAAAAAATACATGTTACATTCACCCATCAATATCCAAACATCACACCATTAAAGATATCCATCATAATAGATTGTCTTATACAATAGCATGACAATACAAAAAATGCCAAGTCTCATGATACAATGTCAAAATAAGACAGTAGCAAAACCCACAAATTGCCACAGTGCAAATGCAAAATGAACTATAGCACCATAAGAACATCTGCCATGGACTCCATATAAAATTCCTCAAATTATTCAAAGCACACAAAGCAAAATCCTTTACATTTTGAAAGACATCAATGCCAGAAAAACAATCCATCCAAAAATTAAACAATAGTCTTTCAATGCCTTATACAAAATATGTTGCATCTCTTATTCTTACACAAAACAGGTAACAGCATCCTGAAAAAATGTATCCATAGAATAAGAAAAAGACAACAGTACAGTAAACTATTTTTCTCATATTATGTTCTTGAGGAAAAATACAAAACCATACAGCAAAACAACAAACAGATTTTCATTGACGTGATAGCAAGTCCGCAAAAGTATTTGAACTTCCAGCGATAGCTGCACTGAAAATTTGTATTCCTGAATACTGAGAGCCCTACGCAAAAGTCTGTTGTTTTTAGTCTTTAACGCTTGTAAAAATGTAAGTGGACGATGATCCGTCTGGAGGACAAAAGTTCTCCCTGCCAGAAATCTGGAAAACTTTTCCAGTGCCCAAACCAAAGCCAAACACTCTCGCTCAATCATGGAATACTTCTCCTGTGCCTGCGAAAACTTTTTACTGGCAAACTGCACAGGATGAAAAACTCCTGCCTTGTCCTGCAAAAGACAAGCACCCATGCCTTTGCTACTAGCATCTGTGCGTAGGATGAAGTCCTCAGAGAGGTTAGGTAGTAACAGCACAGGAAAACCATTCAGTATCCTCTGTACTTCATCCAAACTCTTCTGACATTCCTCAGACCAAACTACCTGACGACACTTATCTCCCTTTGTCAAATCTGTGAGAGGAGCAGTGATAGCAGCGAAATGAGGAACATAGCGACGATAGTACGACAAGAGTCCCAGCAAAGAACGAACCTGCTTTTTTGTTTTAGGACGATCAATAGCAAGAATCTTCTCAACCTTCTTTGCCTCAGGCCGAATATGACCATCAGAAATCATATGACCTAAAAAACTCAAGCTCTTGATATCCTGCCTGCACTTTTGAAGGTCTAGCTGTCAAGCCACACAATCTCAGACGACTTAACAATAACCTCAAGGAACTGAGAAGTTGCTGCCAGGACTTAGCCGCCAAAAGAATGTCATAAAAAAAGCTGACTGCGGAAAACTCATGCAGCTTCAGCTTACGCATCATCCGAGCAAAAGTCGCTGGAGCATTCTGTAACCCCAAAAGGCATGCGAGTCCATTGAAATAGACCACAAGGAGTCTGAAAAGCAGTCTTAGGCTTATCCTCTGGCAACATCGGAATCTGCCAGTAACCTTTTGCTAGATCCACTTTCACAAAGTACCGACCATGAGAAAGTTGACAAAGCAAATCCTCAACATCTGGAATCGGTTCAGAATCAAAAACTGTAACCTTGTTCAGAGCCCGATAATCGATACAAAAACGAACAGAACCATCTGGTTTTCCTACGAGGACAACTGGAGAACTGTATGGGGAAGAAGACGCTTCAATAACACCTAAGCGTAGCATGACATCAATCTCCCTCTGAACAATTTCCCTTTTAGCAAAAGGTAATGGGTAAGGTTTGATTCTTACAGGTACATCTGTAGTCACATGTATTGAATGAGGTTCAACCTGATCAGCCTTACCAGGAGTATCTGTAAGTACATCACTGAACTCCTCCAGTACAGTTAACAACTGTGTCCGCTTAGTATCAGACAAATCAGGATTCACCTTGACATCATGAAAAGTCTCACCTTTGACTGACAAAGTGGGTAAAGTAACACCATCACCTTCCGTATCCTGCACAACACCAATGCAGCAGGACTGAACAGAAGACACAGTCGACTGGAGTGTCACAGGAATAACACCTTTCCCTGTACGTACCCTATCTGTACCCTGACTAGGCACAACACAGTCTACAGGTAGAAATCAGAAACACAAGATCCTGACACAATACCTGATGAAATAGAATGATCCACACTGACATTGATTGCAACATTTGTCCTGTCCACATACAACTTGAGCATGTTAATGTGGAAAACCTTGCTCTTGCCATGCATATCAATGCGGTAGTTGACTGGAGAACATTTCTCTTGAACCATAAAAGGACCTTTCCAGGCAACTTTAAGCTTATTCTGTTCATCACTCAGTAGAACAAAAACTTTGTCACCAACCTTCAGAGTACGAAAAAAACTTTTCCTGTCAGCGTAAGTCTTGTAAGTATGTGTCTGAGTGTCCGCTGTCTGTTGCGCTTGCGCACAACTGTCAAGTATCCTGTTGTGAAGGTCATGTACATACTGATATACATTTCTGTCCTCAGAAGAAACAGGAAAAACCTGACCATCTATCCGCTAAGATAGAAAGTGGACCACGAGGAGAATGTCCAAAAAGGAGTTCAGATGGGGAAAATCCCAAAGTGGCATTCGGCAACTCCCGATAAACAAAGAGTTCTGCAGGAATGTACCTATCCCAATCCTTTGGACGGTCACGACAGACTTTCCTCAACATCGTCTTTAAAGTCCCGTTAAACCGCTCCACCATCCCGTTGGACTGCGGATGATAGGGAGTGGTAGTGACAGAGGAAATGGATAAAAGGCGGTAAATCTCCTTCATCAGATCAGACACAAACTGAGTCCCACAATCAGTGAGTATCTCAGATGGTAAACCAAACCTCGAAAATATTGTCAACAAAGCCTCAGCCACACTCACAGTATCTATGTGCTTCAGTGGAACAGCCTCCGGAAACCGAGTAGCTGTGTCCACAAGAGTCAATACATACCTGTGTCCTGAAGACGAAACCTCGAAAGGGCCAACAAGATCCATAGCCACTTTCTCAAACGGAACAGAGACCAATGGCATCTTATGCAAGGCGCACATGGTACTCTGTTATGGGAAACGGTTCTCTGACAAACATCACAAGACCGACAATAGTCTGTGACAGAACGAGAAACTCCAGGCCAAAAGAACGAAACAAGAACACGCTGAAGCGTGCGCTTGACACCACAGTGACCAGCGAAAATCGCATCATGCGCAGTATGAAGAACAACTGTACGCAAATCCTTCGGAACCACAACCTGACGTACAACTTCACCTTTATCAGGAAAAAAACGACACAAAACACCATTAACCAACTTGTAGGTAGGATTATTAGTCAGTTGGGGAAGGTAAATCAGTGACAACTGAAGAGTACAGGTGTGTGTCAAAGTACTGTCCTTACTTTGCATAGTAGCCAGTTCTTCTGTCGGAGTGACATCAAAAATTGTCAAGTCCGGTACAGGTAATGGTACTAGTGGTTGTTTGTCCTTAAGTACTTGTTGCCTAGCACTAACACCACAAGGAATAAAAGAACCACCAGTCCCTGAACTGACTGAAGCAAACTCCAGGCAAGTTACCCAGGATCAAGTCTGTGACTGGATCATCAATCACACAAGCCTTGACCTGTCCTTCAAAATAAGGAGTACTGACCTGAACAACCGCTAGTGGAAAAACCTCAATCTTACCACCGAACGATCGACATTGCTGCTGCTCACCAGTGAACTGTTCTGGCAACACAAATGAGCGGCGTACACCCGCTGTAGTACAACCTGTGTCCCTGAGAATAGAAGCATGGAAACCATTGACTGTCCCTGACTCAACTAACAAACCCTCAGTATTTGTATGAGACACCATAGTATGTGCAGGTTTACTCTCTGTTTGGGTAGGGTTATCAGTATTGACACTAACTCCTGCAGATTCATCTGGGTGCGGACAATCACGGACTAAATGAAACATGCAATGACACCGGTAACACCCAATCTCTGAGAGGTTAGTGTTGTTACCTTGACCACGACCACGACCACGACCACGACCGCGTCCGCGCGGCAACCCTGAACGGTACTGACGATGACCGCCTCTACCACGGTTAGCACCGTCGCCCGTCTGAGCAGCCTGCTGTCCTGTAAAGGAAGCAGTCTGGTCAGCACGGTACTGAACATTTTGCGAACCTTGAGCACCTCGGTAAGTGCCACGACCACGATAAGGACGTGCGTTCGAAGATCCTCGACCTGCATTCGGATTTTGGTACGAAGGGAAATGGGTTGACACATTTGTCTCAAAGACCGAGTCAGAAGCCTTTCGACTAAAAGTCTTATCCGGATGCACTGTTTTGTATTGTTCAGCAAGTGCGCACATTTCTTCGGCACTGGCTACCGAACGCTCTTTCAGAAAGACAGCCAAATCTTTCGAAACGCTGTGCAAAATCTGTTCTCGTAGCAGCAGATCGCGAAGTGGTTCAAAGTCTTTCTGAATCTTCGAAAGCTCTATCCAGCGATCCAAAAAGTGCGCAACCCTAATCAGGTAGGCAGAAAATGATTCTCCTTTTCCGGTCTGACCGCACGAAACTTTTCCCGAAAACCGTCTGCGGTGCACTGGTACCGTTTCAGTAGTTCACTCTTGAGATCGTCCCAAGACAAAGTGTCCTTAGCGGCCAAAGAGTGGTACAACGTGAGCGCACTACCTTTAAAATAAAGGCGCGACATGTAATACCCATTTGTCTTGGGCCATTCGCACGTAGTCGCATGATTTTCAAATCGGTAGAGGAATGCGTCTATCTCACCTTTTGATTCATCAAAGACCGGAAGTTTTGGTATATATGGTGTCCGTCCGGAAAACGGTTTGGAATCACTAGAACCCTGCTGGTTAGTACCATCACTCACACCAGACGCTGACACTTTCGCTAACTCTAGTTCATTTTCTTCCTTTGAAATTCTAAATCCATAGCTTTCATATCCTTTTCATGTTGTCTCTCTTTCTCTTTTTCCGCTTCTCTCTCTCTTTCTCTCTGTCTCTCTTTCTCTTTTTCCGCTTTCTCTCTCTCTTTCTCTCTGTCTCTCTTTCTCTTTTTCCTGTCTCTCTTTCTCTTTACCTGTCTCTCTTTTTCTCTTTTTCAGTGTCCCTTTCCTTCTCCCTCTCTCTCTCTCTCGCACACTCTGCGCGATCATTACACTGCTTAACATAGTCCACTAAGTCAGCACCATCAAGACCTAGCGTCTTACCCTGAGACAGGTAAACGTCGAATTCAGACATTTTGATGAAATATTTTTCAAAACAAACAAACAAACAAAAACAACGATGATATCAAAGCTTTCCGATTAAAATTTTTCACACTCACCACATTTACTCAAAACAATATTTATAATAAATAGTATGGACTAATGAAGTACACTAAACGCAGAAAATACCGTCAAATTGAAAAATGACCTACTCGGTAGAAACCAATAAATACAATCAATCAATCAGTCAGCATCAAGTAATACATTAAGATAAATCAATAATAAACACCAGATAACAATAAGATAAACAAATCAATAATCAATCACCGCCCGCATTCATTCAATACTTGCAGTTCTTTAATCGGACAACCACAACTGAAAAGATAAACCATCCACTGGCATCTAATCACGTGGTATTGGAGCGCGGGGGGAAAACTGAACTCAAACGATAGAAAGTGAAAGAAAACTCAAAATCTACGGAAGGCACTTGTATCCTTCTCCAACGCCATGTCCCTTCGCTACAGACAAGCGAAAAGAGGTTGGAGCTAGGCAGCCTATGGGATAGGCGACAAAAAACAAAAACAAAAATCCCTACCAGAGTCAGAAATAAAGTCAAAGAAGATCACTCACCCACCAAAACCTTTCACACCAAAAAAAAAGCAACTTAAAACATGATCAATTAAAAGAATGAAAACACAACAAGCATCTAAAAGGGGAAAAGAATACACTCACTAATCAAAGACCCTACTTAAGATATGAGGATGTGTAAAGTACAAACGAGAGAGGTGCTTATGGTAAAGAGTAACTAGAGAGAATGAAGTTAGAAAACAGCAAAAGTAGACAGAGTGGAAAAACCAGAATAGTAAGAGAAAGTAAGACGGGAAATAGAAAACCCTCTGGACAACCCTATTGGTTATGCCCACCCGTAAACTGACGACGGGGATACACACTCACTACAATAAAAAAAAAAAAAAAACCCACTACAAATTACCTAGAGGAACTTTTGAGAGGGGGGGGGGGGGGGGGGTATATGAAACTGTTCTCAGAATAAGTGGGGAAGAAACCAAAACAAAATTAAATTATCAGTAAAAGTAACGAAAGGGGTTTAAAACAAAAATTATACCCAAAATATTCAAATTTTAAAAGTGAGGGTTTATAAGTTTAAATAATGTGATCCAAATAAGAGTAAGTATATAATGAGGGCTGGTCACCTAAAAGTACCAATAGTAAACAAATCCAAAATAAATAAAACTATTGCATAATAAGTGGTAAGTAAAGAAAAAGAGAAATAAAAGGATATAATGCAACCCTCTCAATAATAGAACAATAGAATAATAATAAAGAAATGGAAGGGGATCAAGAAGAAGGGGTTTATATCAAAATCTTTACAAGATATAAATACAAAAGACAAAAGAATAAGAAAAGTACAAAATTTGTCCAATACAGTAATGAAATATGGGACTTTACATGATAATCATTTCAAAACATCTCTTTTTTTTTCCAGAATGGGGTGAGGAACTCATTCAACCAAGGGGAGGGTAGTTCAAAATCGGGGTCACTTGTCAGGCTGCTGATTCACGCATAAATATTTACACATGCATGCATGAATACAGCCATTACTCCATTACACAACAGTCATCCACCTCCACACACATCACAAGGCGCTAAACACCAGGATCTCAACTGTAAACCGTTTCCACGGCTACTCTTCACAACCGTCGACAGAGCACAGTGCGCCTCGCTACTCCTACTGTTATCACCATCAGGGACTTACCGCCTTGACGTCATAGAGCGATCATCAGCTGACATTTTGGCGACTTTTTTTTTTTTTTTTTTCTTTCCCCAAGTGCACAGTATTGTATCACTGCTTCGTTTATTATCAGCGCAGTCATTTTTTTTTTTTCATCTAATTCTTCCCACACCTCTTTTACATGTACTAATTGCAAGCTGAGTTTCTGGCCTTTGGCATCGTAACCCTCTATAAATTGTTCATCTGAAGAAGTAGCATGGATGTCCTTTGGACTATGGTTTGAATCGTTGCCACCATTTTTCCCGACATCTTACCTGCTGATGCACCTACACTGTTATTGATTCATTTTTCATCCATCAGCCTTATTTTCATTATTCATCCTTTTTTTTTTTTCATCCTGTAGATCTTCATGCTGTGCTTAGTGGAAAACGTTCTTTGTCATAGAATAATTCCACACTTATTTATCACCTTGTTCGTTGTGGATTTCCAGTCTCAATTTGGTTGGGTGTAATCGGAATGAAATTATTTTTTTCTAAGATCACAAAATGTGTTAATCAGTCATCCTATGGACTTTTTTTTTGGAATAAATATTACGTAATATAAACTGTCATTTTCAGAATTTAGGTTTCTGAGATGACATGACATCAAAGTAAACTGAAGGACACAAACAATACTAAGATCACGTTCTTAACTGACAACAATGAAAAAGGACAGATTTCTAGGATGACAGATCGTGATATATATGTAGTAAAATAAAGGATATTTCGTTAAGATGACACGACGTCACAGACGGTAAACTGAAGTTTGTTTTTGTATGTAATATGAGTTAATCAGAGGGCAGTTAATCAGAGTTTTTTTTTATTTATTTTTTTTTTCTTCTAGAATGATAGGAAGTTACAGATGGTAAATCAGAGGACATCTTTGTAAGATGACAGAGTCTGATAGTAAATTAGATGCCATTTTTCAAAAGATGAGAAAAAGTGACAGACAGCAAACTAAAGAACTTTTTTTTCTCAAAGATAATTCAATAAGGTGGACGGCAAATCGAAGGACGTTTCCCAATCAGAATTTCCATGAGACAAAAGCATTATACAAAAAAAAAAAAACAACAACAACAACAACAACAACAAAATCCCACGGCTTTCCAAAGCTCGAGCTATTAATAGAAGGTACCCGACGTATCGGAAAGCAAGGGTACAGCAAGAGAACTTGTGCATTACTTTCTCTCTTTCTTTCGAAATCCCGGATCCCGGCCTTGCTAGATCCTCAATCCGGTTGGTAAGGCAAAGTTAACAGGCTGCTGCAGAGACCTCGCTGATCCCCACAGCTTGTCCTGGACCTCAACCGGACTATCGACTGGGCCACCTCTGGCGTCTCAAGGCTTCAAAGGAGGGGTAAGAATGTAAGATGTGGGTGGGAGTTTGGGAGCTTGTGTCACAAAGGCATTGGTCAGTATGAGAGAGTTTGAGATTACAATCAACTATTCTCTCTCTCTCTCTCTCTCTCTCTCTCTCTCTCTCTCTCTCTCTCTCTCTCTCTCTCTCTCTCTCTCTCTCTCCATAGCATTTGAAATGCTGCTTTGTGATGATTTGTCAGCATCGGTTGTGGTCAATCGTTGTCTTTTTAGCATCGTTACATTTCAACATAATCAGATTACGTGAAACATTCTGTTACATCAAAAGAGCCGATGGTGTTGCCCAGGTTAAAGACAGACCCACTCACCCACTACCCCAATCCCCCCTCCCCGTTTCCACCCCCCTCCCCTCCCTGAAAAAAATAATATTACATATAAAGACATCTAAACTGAGAGATCCTATTCATTCTTCGGCTCAGCTTTATATCTTGTGTTCTTCTTGTAACATTGCCATCATTTGCCTAGGATGTGATCTCTTCGATACTGAAAAAATAGAAACCCGTTGAACCAATCTTCCGTCTGTCCGCCTGCCTGTCTGTCTGCTTGCCTGTCTGTCTCTCCCTGTCTCTGTCTCTTTGGGTCTCTGTGTGTTTGTCTCTGCCTGCCTGCCTGTCTATCTGCCTCTGTCTGTCTGTCTTGCCTGTGTATGATTGTATGCATAAATTTGTGTCCACCTGTCTGCCTGCCTGTCTGTCTACCTGTTCTCTCTCTCTCTCTCTCTCTCTCTCTCTCTCTCTCTCTCTCTCTCTCTCCCTCCCTGTCCCTCCCATATAGATATAGATCTAGATGTACATAGAGATAGAAGGCTAGATGGATGGATAGATAGGTGGGTTGGTCAGTAGGTCGGTCGTTGGATCGTGGTTCGTTGCGTCAGTGGGTCGATTGGTGGGTCGGTGGGTTGGTCAGTGGGTCAGTGGGTGGGTTAGCTTGGCTTGGCCTGGCTCGGCTCGGCTCGGCTCTTGGCTCTTGGCTCTTGGCTCGGCTCGGCCTCTTGGCTCTGGGCTGGGTCGGTCGGTGAGTCGGTGGGTGGGTCGGTCGGGGCGAGTTGGGTGGGTCGTCAGTGGGGCGGTCGATGGGGGTGGGTGGGTGGGTTGGTGGATCGGTGGGGCATCGGCTCGGCTCGGCTCGGCTCGGCTCGGCTCGGCTCGGCTCGGCTCGGCTCGGCTCGGCTCGGCTCGGCTAGGCCTTTTTTTGGCACGGCTCGGCTCTTGGCTCTTGGCTCTCGGCTCGGCTCGGCCCGGTCTAGCTCGGCTCGGCTCGGCTCGGCTCGGCTCGGCACGGCTCGGCTCGGCTCGGCTCGGCTCGGCACGGCACGGCACGGCACGGCAGCACAGCTGGGCTGGTTGGGCTGGGCTGGGCTGGGCTGGGCTGGGTTGGCTGGGTTGGGCTGGCTGGCTGCACTAGTCAGTCGGTGGGTTGGGGGGTCAGTGTGTCAGTCGGTGGGGTGGGTTGGAGGGTGTGTGTCGGTCGGTGGGGTGGGTGGTCGATCAGTGGGTTGGTGGTTGGTCGGTGGATCAGTGGATGATAGATAGATAGATAGATAGATAGATGATAGAGATAGATAGATAGATAGATGTGTGTGTGTGTGTGTGTGTGTGTGTGTGTGTGTGTGTGTGGTGTGTGTGTGTGTGTGTGTGTGTGCGCGCGCGCGCGCGCGCAGGTGCGGGCACGCTCGCTCAGGAACAGTGCACACAGCCAGGTTGCCAGACATATACACACTAATAGAAAGAAGTCCTCATCTACAAACACTTAAGACACGACCATCTTGGTTCCCATGCATACCGACCCTAGGCAAGACACACTGCCATCAATGCTTGTAGATAGATAGATAGATAGATAGATAGATGGATAGTCGTGTGTGTGTGTGTGTGTGTGTGTGTGTGTGTGTGGGGTGTGTGTGGTGGGTGTGTGGTGGTGTGTGTTGGGGGGGGGGGGGGGGGCTCGTTCAGAAGCCGTACGTATAGCCAGGCTGCCAGACAGGTACACACTAATATCTCACTTCAACTACAGGGAACTGCCTGCATTTGTTATGTTTGTGGGGAGCCAGACCACTGACCATTCAGAAACCATATGTCAGCAATCGGCTCACCGAGGCCCGTTTCCCTCTGCTACAGACCGCTGACTGAGGGATCAGGCTGAAAGGGGAGGGGGGGGGGGGGGGGGGGGGGCATCATTCCCACCATCAAGTTCTGTTTGAGAGATGTTCTTATGCCTAGAGCAGAAAGCCCCAAAGTGAAATCTGCAAAGCAAGGCTTCCCAGAGAACTACGTTCAAATGAGCATGTTGAGTAAATTCACCCAGGTTACCACAAACCACCATCATTTCAGAATGTTTAATGAGTCACTGGATTCTGAATTCCAATACGAATACGATGCAATCAATAGAACCTAGCAACAGTGGCGTCGGAGCCGAGGGCAGAGTGTACTGATGGGCCCTCCTCACCTCCCCCCCCCCTCCCCCTCGGTGAAGATACATGGAGAGGTGTGACACTATTTTGCGCTCTCGTCTCCCTCATGCGTTACGGTGTCGCCACCCCACCCCTGCTTTTTTTTCAGGATTTCGGAAGAAGAGAGAAAACTCTGTTTTTTAAAAAAAATCGTAATTTACCCCCCCCCCCCCCCCCCCCCCCCCCCCTCCTCCTCTCCCCAACCTTCTTGCTTTTACAAGAATTGTGGACCCCCCCCCCCACACACACACACACACACACCCCCCCCCTCCCCGCCCCGCTTTGTAAAAATTTAAGATGAGCCTCTCATCCCCCCCTCCTGTGATGAATACCACCAGCCTATCAACCCCCCCCCCCCCCCCTACAAATTCGGAAGACGCACAGACGTCATTCACGCTGCGCCCCTCTTCCCTCCCCAGTGCAAAATATCTTTCAACTCCACACAGGTTTTTAATGGCATGCAATATATCGTCACCGGAGAGAGAGAGGACATTGCTCACAGTAGTCTTCTTGTCGCTGGGATTTCTCGCTCTTCCCCATCAGGAGAAGTGACAACAAAAGGATTTGTTTTCTTTCACTTCCACCTGTACCCCTCTAATGACAAACCCCTGTATCAAAATCCTGTGTCTCGCTTCCGACATGCGAGGACAAATCCTCCAAAGACCCCCTATTCTCTGTTCTCCTTTCACCGATTCAAAGCCAGCAGTTCTTTCAACAGAAGATCTCCGCAGTAAAAAGGCCTTTGGTCAAATACGGGTAGCAGATTGTTCAGAATAAAAACGGGCAAGATTCTTGTGTTTGTACCCACCATTTTTTTTTTTCAAACAAGTGGTAGGAGAACAAATCCCGATCTGATATAAATCACTACAGTATCTCACAGCACCAAATAAAAGTCAACACATCATCAAAGGATACTACTTGCCTTCGTCTCCCAGCAAGGTCCGTCAGGATGAAAACACAAACACTTTCTGCTCTTAACGGCTCACTCCTAAAACAAAAAGGCGAGAAAACGGTAGGAAAGAAGGAGCAATCATGGTGCAGAAAACTGGGCTGGCCAGCACAGTGGACGGATGAACATATTTAGAACAAATATCAACAGCACAAAAGGGAGGGGGGAGGAAGGGGGGGGGGGGGGGGGGGGCGGACTAAGTCAGAAAAACAAACAAGCGATCAAAAATGCGGCCACTCATCGCGAACTTCGCTCACACATTCCTCTCTCTGGTTTCCTCCTCCTCCTCCTCCTCCTCCTCTCTCTCTCTCTCTCTCTCTCTCTCTCTCTCTCTCTCGGGGGGCGTGAACCGCGGCTTGCATCGTGCGGGTCGCCGTTGACACTGTGGTATTGTTTTTATCAACGCTGAGGGAGTGACGTTGAGTTCGACCCTGTACCTTTGTCATCAAGTACTGAAGACACCGTGCTGCCGGCCCCTCTGGTCTTCAGGGCGTCGTGTGGCTCCTTTGAGACAGTCTACGTCAACTTCATGTTGAAAAGGGCCACTGAGAAAAAGTGCAAAGCGAGTCGCCGTGCTGATCCTGCGAACCGGAGCCGCCGGTGTACCCCAGGTTTCTTCCACACGCTGATGTTCTGGGCAGTTTTTGCCACTCCGTTGTGTGGGACGTCGAGCGGAACCCGGGACCCACCGGCGTCCGGCAGTCGAGCTTCAGCAGCCAGAGTGCCACGACAGGATGGAGGACCAGCACGGACAACACCGGGGCTTCTCTGGACGCCGGGCAGACGACTTAGGGGGTACCGGGTGAAGGAAGAGGCTGGGGGGGGGGGGGGGGAGGGGGAGAGGATAGGGGGGAGGGAGGAACAAGGGTGGGGGGAAAAGAGAAGGGGAAGCAAGAGAGGAAAGTGGGATAGAGATGGAATAGAGGGCGTTTGGGGGGATGGGGGGGGGGTCGAGCGGAACCCGGGACCCCCGGGGGTGTGGCATCGACTGGAGGCAGCACAGTTGATGAGGAGGGGATGGGGGGGGGGGGGGGGGGGGGGGGGGGGGGGGGGGGGGGGGAAGGCTGGGGGGGGGGGGGGGATGGGGGGTAGAGGATGGATGATGGGGGGGGGAACGAAGAGGGACCGGCCTGATGAAGAGGCGGGAGGGATGGGGGGAAGTGGGGAGAGGGGGGAGGGGGAATTGTTGGGGGGGGGGGGGGGGGGAAAGATGGAATTGCAGGGAACGAGGGGGGGGGGGGGGGGGGGGAGAAAGGGCGGGGGTGAGGGGGGGAGGGGGTATGTGGGGAGAGAAGAGGGAATGGTTTGGGGGGGTGTGGGGGGTTGAGGGTTTGGGGTGTGGTGTTCTGGGGGTGGGGTAGGCAGGAAAAGAGGGGAGGGGGGGGGGGGGGGGGGGGTGTGGGAGAGTAGGGGGGGTGGGGGGGGGGGGTGTGGGTAGGGGGGGGGTGGTGCGGGGGGCGGGGAGGAGTGCGGAACGGGCAGGGATGGAGCCGTCTAATAATACCTATTCTTTAAGCTACACATTGTACATGTTCTTCAGCCATGACACAGAAAACTATGTGCGTTTCTCAGGCTCATGTGTAAGACGACTGGTAAGCCCCAAACCGTTGTAAGCAGAGGGTTACGGTAAGATTAGATGACGTATGTTTGCGATGCATGTTAAAGCTAGCATCACACCCTAGAAATCAAGATGGGTTCGACCGAGCCAGCTGCTGCAAAGTGACCAAGGTCTGCCTGGGTTCCTGTCAGTCATCACTGTTTAGGGTAATGCACTTTTCAACAGCCTGCCTACAAGACGTTCATTCCAGCTTGGCTTTCCTGAAGCAAGGTTGAATCCAAGCGCAGGTCGGCAACGTACGTACCTCTGCCACACTGGTTGTTGTGTGCACGTGCCGTTTCGTCCATGCTCGACTGCGTCCATGTGCCATTGTGCCTACGTGCCATTGTATCCTCAAATCCACTGTGCACACGGATAATCTTGGACACATATGAGATTGCGCGGATTACTGGTTAATCATTATGAACATCCGGTATCCATGGTCCTAATTAGATCTAGATCTTCTTTGGGTGTCAAATCAAAACCAGATATTTGTGGCTGGTTAAGCCAGCAAGAGAAACAGCGTCTAGAAT
>JADBJO010007359.1:36761-41761 GCA_016801955.1 Conus betulinus | reverse complement strand
GTAACCGCCACTGTGATCAGCCGCTTAGCTATTGTCAAAATCACGTGAACATTTCGTGGAACTAGTTTTTAACGTATTGGTTTGTATTGATCAGTAAATGAACAGCTGACCAACAGAAACCATTAAACACAGAATGAAATTAAAGACAATTAGCACACTGAACGAATACACTTTTTCCTTTAAACTGAT
Source organism: Conus betulinus (assembly GCA_016801955.1). Classification (NCBI taxonomy): domain Eukaryota; kingdom Metazoa; phylum Mollusca; class Gastropoda; order Neogastropoda; family Conidae; genus Conus; species Conus betulinus. Next base: position 41,572 of record JADBJO010007359.1, on the reverse strand, counting down.
GCCTGGTAACTGGTAGTGGTATACATATACCTGTCTGGCTGTAAAAACTCCCAGTGTGATGTCGGGGGAAGTAAAGGCAGCAAGACAAGGCACCATCCCACCAACCAAGTCAACAGACAAAGTCACCAGTGCTGACATTCTCCCAAAACGGACTGTGCTGAATGGAAAACGAAGAACACAAAACGATCCAGAGTAATAAACCAAATGACCAAAGCTGACGCCTCACTGGACAACAGGGACAGGGAACCAGCCACCTGACATGTTGCACTGCTTTTCCATGCGTCATCATTGTGTAGATATATGCCACGGTAAAGTTCGTCAGCCACTCCAATAATAGTATTATAAATGCCCATCAGAAAGTCAGCCATTGTAAGATTGAGAACAAACGCACTGAACGCACTTGAAGAAGTCATGGTCTTTGCAAAGAAACGTGCACAGAAACAGAAGGCGTTGCCAATGAGCGACAGACAAATGGTCAGCCACAAAAAAAATGCGCGGTATACCCAGAACTGTAGTAAATCCTCACACGAAGAAATTTCGTTTTCAGGGGCATGGCAAACAAGGTTGTCAACGTTACGTGGGAGGATTTCATTGCAGCACAGCTCATAGTTTTCAGTCGAAATGATGTGCAGCCGCGACAGATCTTTAAACAGATCAGGTGGAAAGGTTTTCACTGGGCTACCTTCCATGTACAGTTCGGATAACTGTGACATGAACTGAAATCCCCCAGTGCTGATTTTATTCAGAAGGGTAAATGTTAGATTCAGTTCGTGTACGCCAGGAAACGATGAGAACACCTCGGCATCAAAGACCATCAGTGAGGTGAATGACCGATCAACCTCTGAGAGAACACTGTGCTGAAGACCAGACGAAACTAATGAGGTAAGGGGGGTATTGGGTAGTGACAACACCAGCAGATTTTTTTAAACCAATGAAAGAGGTCATATTGACCCGCTGCAGCTTATTGTGCCCAAGGTCTAATAGCTTCACATTCAACAGTTTGATGTCAGGTAGCATGGTCAAATTACACTGACGAAGGACCAGGTGAATCAGGTAAGTATTATTGCTCACATCTGACAGTGCCATACCTGATCCTGTGGCATCCAGGTAACGTATCTGGGAGAAAAGTGCTGCAGCAAAAGGCTGATGACACAGAAATGTATGGCCCTGACACATGCATGTCACAGGACAGGTTACGCCACATAGTAGTTCATCGTCACGCATTGGGCAGTGATGCCAGCTATCACACATGTGGTCACTGTGTAAACTGGGGATGGATGCTCTGCACCTGAAGAATCCCGGACATGTCATTTCCTCACATCGTTCTTCGTCCTGGTGGTCAAGACAATCGTACACTCCATTGCCCCGTGTGAAGACAGGCAGGCAGTCACTGAATTCACCGGGACACGATAGTGACTGTTTGGACAGGAGTCACTGGATTCCATTGGGACAGAGACAAACTGTCTTACGCCATCAAATGTAATAAGAGCAGGAGATGGAAAATACACTGTGTTTATCAATACATTCTGGACTGCATCACAGTTATGCTCTTCTGACTCGTCTTGACAATGGAGGATTTGGTCACACACACCTGATCATAGGACAGACACTGACCTGTGCCACAAGCAAATGTGCCGACACAAATGGGATGTTCACAAAAATGATTCATCACTTTTATATCCGACAATCCTCTACAAAGTCACACATCAGAGTGATTGACACCATGATGATTTCATCATCACATGCAAATGAAGGTACAGAAATGGAGTCACGGTCTCTTGAATCAAACCTGCAGGACACTTGATCAGAAGCAGGATTCGGTACTTGCTGTGGACCACAGACCTTATGCTGATTAGAGCCACAGAGAAAAACTGTAAATGTCACATCATCATTGTCACAAACTGCGATATCATACTGTCCTGAAGGCAACACAAATTGTGTAGAGGGTAAAGAGACTGACTTCATATGGTAACGGTACTTTGAATTGTTTCCCTTGAATTCACAAACCGCTCCAAAAATTTGTTGATGAGAATCTCCTGTACAAGAATGAGGTTTCAAAACTGCCCTTGTTAAATGATACAACAACGCAGCAGGACTTACCCGCATTAAATTCGTTATATCTGTTGCCAAACATTTTCTTCCCTGCCACCTTTCTGCCCCTGAACAGAATGTAATGAGCAGTGCCTTCGATAATTGAACATAATGATATATATATATAGTATTGTATCGATATATATATATATATATATATATATATATACATAACGCAGGAAGGGACATATCATTGATGTAAAAGTCAACTAAAAGATGATTTACCCTTTCCGGGTGCATCCTAGTCATATTTCGAAGCACGTCATACCAGTCATTTAAACACACTTTGGAAAACTCAATGCCCCCCCCCCCCCCCCCCATGATTCATAGTAAACATTGGCCTGCTTATGTTTTACCATCAATTGAGATTTGACAAACTTGTAGCAATGGTCGCCTAAAGCCACCAGACCCTGAACAGCCAGAACTGCTGAAGAGGCAGTGCTCTGTTTCATCCCACCCGTCTTCACACTCTGTCTTCAAATTACACTCCAGGTGATGACGAATGTAGGAATAGTACTCCACAGAACAATTCCACAAACCACTGGCGGTACTTTGAAATGTGCCATGTGTCTGGTAAAAAGGAAAACCAAAATTGAAAACAATTCGTATTGACACATTTTTCTGTCTTGGCAGCTATCATTATAGCTGAAGTGTTCAAAACATGTGCAAAGTCAGATTTCGGATCAGCTCTGTACCAGACCCTCATTATAGTGTTCGGCACAATGACCAATGGAGTCATGTTTTTGGTAAATATGATACAGATCAATACTTGACCGAAGTGGCACCAGTTCTCTGAAGCTGGTGATGATAATGTGTCCAACAGGGACATGCAAGCTTCTGTACAGATACTCCGGGTCAGCACAATTACTCAATTTCCTCTGGCTGTAATGTACCCAGATGATGCGGACATCATTACAAGAATCAAATGTGCAGGATGTGAAGGTATTCTGTAAGAACAGTTGCCCTGCTCTGAAACATTTTCAGCATCTCTCTCTCTCTCTCTCTCTCTCTCTCTCTCTCTCTCTCTCTCTCTCTCTCTCTCTCTCTCTCTCTCTCTCTCTCTGTCAACCTGATGACAAAATAAATAAATAATCGTGAGACTAACAAGTCTAGTACATACTCAGGAGAAAGCTGTAGTGAACATTGTTCTGTCATGGATGGACCCGGGGGACAGGTATGCTGTGGTGAAGCAGCGTGTGTGGGGTGGGGTTGTGTTGGGAAGAAATCAAGATCCCGTGGGGTCTAAGCAGGAGGGGTATTGATTCTTTGCGCACACATTGTGAGAGAAATTGTGTGTTGGTGTTGATTCTGTGGACCACTTGGGTAATGGAGAAAGGTATATGTGTAGCAAAGGTTAATAATTGCATTGTCGTCACATGGAATGTAGACGGTCTTGTTTCAAAACTGGGTACAACAGACTTCATTCAATAAAATTTTCCGATTTTCACGTCGGAAGTTTAGTAAAATACGTTTGTAGATAACGTCCATGTAGATAACGTCCATTATGTTTCCAGATTGCACAGCATTTTGTAACCCTGCCCAAAAGCTTTCAAAAACAGGTCGACAATCAGATGTTGTTGCTATGTTAATTAAAACTACATTAATTCCTTTTGTTCATCAAGTAAAATGTAACTATCATAAGATGTGTTTTAATACTGGCAAAGAAAGTCTTGGACTAAACAAAACATCTGTTGTGTATATGTACTTATGCCTCACCAAGTTGAAGTCCGTTCTATCAAATCATTGATACTGATATGTATAGTTCTGATGGAAGAATGTTTGACGGACATGATGATAGATAGAAATATACATGTTATGTTATGTGGGATTCGAATACTAGGACATCTCATACGTCTTATTGAATTGATAATTGTTGTCTGCCTTTTCACATATACTCGAAAAAGTACGTTAGTGTCATGACAAGGAATTCAGAAAAACAAACACGAGAATAATGTTCGTTAAATGTTACTAAACATGTGTTCTACCCTAGACTCTGCATCCTTTATGGTGAGTCTAACGGCGATCTCCAAGATCACTGTATATATGTGTTCGAGTTTGGGTGCAGTGCTATTGACTACTTCATTTTATTAGTAGAATTACATCACACACACTTAGCATCATGCAAACGGTTGCTGACAGAATTGAATCAAGTCGTATGCCCGTTGAATTCTTTTAAGTGGAGTAACAAATGTAAATGATTTTGATCATGAAATATCTATTGAAAATAATAGCTGGATTAAAAGATGATTTGAATCCACAGAAGGACATCTTTGTTAAATCTCTGGAGTCAGAAACAATTGTAGAAATAATTGATTTGGCAGTTAGACTTACGAAGTTGATGGAAGCTGCTTAATGTATGCTCATATATAAGCAGATTGGTACAAGTAATGTGAAAATCAGCTGGTTTGATAATGAATTTTTTTTTTATTGAAAGACGAAATGTGAGAAAACTCCTTTAGACCATTTCGTAGCTCATGTCTAAAGACTGTCAACGGTAAACAAATAAAAAAGTTGAAATTAGATCATCTACATAAGTACTGCAAGGCTAGAAAAGAATAGACAGCATTACTTAAGCAGAAAAAGAACCGAAATAAAACTAAAGTCTTTTCCAAAGTATGGACAGAATTGGTAATCAACAGGAATTTTGGAAGAGGGAAACCAGCTTGCACTGAAGCGTAAGCTGTCATTGGACAATATATCTGCAGATAAATAATGAACCA
>JADBJO010007359.1:15000-29450 GCA_016801955.1 Conus betulinus | reverse complement strand
ACAGATACAAATAATGCGCGGATCTACCAAACAATCCAGCCAGTGTGCTATGCAAATGCAACGAGGGGTTCATTATAATCTGGCTTGAGTATAAACTGAACAGTTTGAATGATGAATTATTGGCAGAATAAATTTCCGACAATGCTCTCGGGGTTCAGTTTGAGATTGGTCTCTGAACGACATGGATGCTGCCAAGATAGATGAACTGAAGAAGTACATCAGAGAAAAGATCATACCAGACAGAATTAAAAAGAGTTCTGACACAACAAAAAGAAATTTTCGAAGAGACAGCAAGAAGTTCTTTCTTTCTGAGAGCAATGATCTGTTTTAAGAATCGAAAGTCGTCAAGGTTGTTTTTTTGTTTCTGAGAGTTCTTTCCACAGAAGACAGGGACGAAGCGCTACTCTGTGTCCACGCCCATCACCACGGCGGCCACCTGGGTGTGAACAAGACATAAGTACAACGATCATCCATTTCTATTTTATTGGCGTGTTGATGTATCTTTGTTATCTGTTCCTTCCTCCCCACCCCCCCCCCCCCCTTTTTTTTCCCAATAGTACTCTACAAGTAGACCCTGCATAATGATACTACTCTGCTAAACAAAGCAGCCCTTACCAAAGGCAAAAAAGTATTGTTTGTTTCTGATAACATGGCTGAAAAAAATCGGGTAGGTCGGATTTTTTTAAAAGATTTTTTTTCAGCACAGAAACGACAAAATCTTACTCTGCTGGAAGAAAACGGTTTCTCTCTAGAAGGAGAAAGATGACTCAAACTGTGTTTTTGCAATCCTGGTGTACACTTGCAGTTAAAATAAAAGTATGTCACTGCCAGCGTCAATTTACTGTAGTTTCCAAAAGCATGGTACTTAGGTCTTCCACAAGATCGACTTACAATATAAGCATGACTGTCTGTGTGTGTGTGTGTGTGTGTGTGTGTGTGTGTTAGGAGAATAAAAGAAAAAGTCTAAGGTCGGCAGGGAAAATTTGGTAGGGTCGTGTGACCAGAGACAAACAACAGGAAAATTAGGTAGGGTCGTGTGACCAGAGACAAACAACTTTTTTCTTTGGACAAAGCTCTTTGCTCTTTCTGACACGCGTTTTTGCGTTAACTTACATGTGTTGTAAAGTTAAACTGTGGAAAAACCACAAAGTTTATAGATAGCAAAACTGGCACAGATTTCAAACACCATGATTCTGAGAATGTTCGAGCCACACCATCTTCGTTTGCTACTTACAAACAACGTCACGAAAGTAAAGTGAAATAAATTGTGTGTCATGCTAACATGCCAGAAGGCCCAGACAGTTCACCAGCTGCGTGCAGCACTTGTTCTTTTGCACCGCCACTCTGAAAAGACACAAAAAATATGTTTGTTGTGACCTTGTGACCATTATCACGGCTAGAGTTGCTTTAATGAGTTAATCATTATATTTTACACACACACGCGCTCGCACACACACACACACACACACACACACACACACACACACACACACACACACACACACACACACACACACTAAAAACATTTCTTTTTGTATGAAAACGCAAAATAAAGCCAGGAAACGTTCTCACATGTTTTTTATTAGACAGTGAATGTAGTCTTGAAGTCCAAACCAAACTGAAAATCCACAGCAACCTCTGTCTCTTTCGCTAGTTGTCTGTCTACCTCTCTGTCTGTACGAATTTTGGATGTAGGAATCGGCCAAGACAAAAATGAATCTTGTACGAGACAAACAACACAAACCACTGATATTACTGCTGCTGGTGCTGCTACGCAGACCCGCACGCACGCACATGCAATGTGCACGCCAGCACACACACGCACACGTACGCATACAGACACACAAATGGCCGCAAATTCATGTTTCATGCACACACACACACACACACACACACACACACACACACACACACACACACACCGTATTATAAAACACAAAAGTTCGTGTACGTCGACGCGACCACATCAACCAGGCTGCGGCACACATACACTACACTGTCATAATACATTCTAGCCAACGAGATACCAATTCACAGATACACAACCATTCCATTTTGTCAATAGCAATATTATTTCCAACAACAAGTCAGTCAGACGAATGAAACATTAGAGAACGACACTGATTAAACATGACCCAAATAAATACGTTAGACTTCTAGTCAAAGTCCCCCAAATCTACCATTGGCTACAGTTTACACTTGACATCAAAACTACGCCAGATAATAATTAATCAATCAATAATAAAAAATAACGAAATAACTCCCTAAAAATGGAGCTTTGAGTCCGATTGTGTGTGTGTGTGTGTGTGTGTGTGTGTGTGTGTGTGTGTGTGTGTGTGTGTGTGTGTTTCTGGTCCAGGTTATCTTAGGCATATGTACTGCTCAAGGAACAGCCTGCTTGATATGTGATTTAAAGCAAACAGAATCATCACTTGGAAGGAAACCATCTAAAAAGAGCTGTCAGCTGCATGACTATCTTCACACACACACACACACACACACACACACACACACACACACACACACACACACACACACACAATTGCAAATTGCAATAAAAAAGCCACTTTACACGCCAGCACATGCCCATAGGCGCAATTCAACATAGCCAAAGTGATCTGACCTTTCAATCACAGACTTTATTTTTCTTGTGAGGTTTATGGTTGTGAAATACAACGAACCAACCAAGTTTCCTGTAGATCCGTTTCATAAATCCCAAGAAAAACAGCTGTGAAGAAAAATTAACGTGGCCATTGCTCCCTGATTTTTTGAGTCACAAAACCTTTTTTTTTCCTTTTTTTTTTTTTTGTGAAGGTGATAATTGTGGGATAGCAACTAACCCACCAACTTTCGTTGAGATCTGTCCAATAGTTCCCGAAAAAATCCCCGAGAAACAGCTACGCAAGAAAATTAACGTGTCCAACCTTAACCTTTGACCCATGGACCTGATCTTTCTTGTGAGAGTGATGAATGTGAAAACATGTACAAGGAATCAATCAAATTAATTCAAGATCCATCCAGCAGTTTACGAAAAACAGCTTTTTTTTGCGTACCATCATACAAACACACACTGTGACAGACAAACGGAGCTGAAAACTTACCAGAGTTTGCAAACTGCAACAAAATTGACACAGGAATTTTTTTCTACGGGAGTCAATATTCTCCACAACCATGGGAGTCAATTTTCTACAGAAGGAGTCAATATTCTTCGTAGAATATTGACTCCAAAACCTGTAGAAAACTGAACGGTTCATTTTTCTCCAGAGAAAAAAAGAATCGTGGGAGTCAAATTTCTATGGAGTGAACATTCTCTGTAACACCGGCCCATACCGACAATGGCCATCATCAGCCCCGACCATTTGCTGTGGATGTCAGCTATTCTCACCGGAATGTAAAAGAGCAAGCGTATGGTTCTCTGTTGTAATATTTTCTCTTAGAATTTTTTTTTTTTTTTTTTTCCAATTCAGTATTGACTGTTATTATCTCGTGGCTTTGTCTGATAAAGTGAGACGCAATGTATGTTTCTTGATACTGTTATTTTGCTGGATTCTTGGTCTAACCTGTAGAGTGCTGGAGAGAGTGGAGAACCAAATAGAGAGAGAGCGCGTCCATTTCTCAATGTCCAAGGAACAGCTTCTCCCTCTTCCTCTTCCTGTGGCCTGGTGAATCGAAGTGCAGTTTGTAAAGTATTGGCTGTGTGTGTTGTGTTGTGTTCCTCCTCATGTAGCGGCGGTGGTACGCTCTGAAATAGGAGGGGTTAAATGATGCTCTGCATCTGCTTCTCTCTCTCTCTCTCTCTCTCTCTCTCTCTCTCTCTCTCTCTCTCTCTCTTGTGCACGTGCAAATACTTGTTCTCGCTTTTCGTGCCATGAACGCCGTTTTCTTGTTCCACAGGCTTCTTCTGAGTGGAAATATTGAAACCAACCCTGGTCCTAACCCTGACGGAACAGAAATCTTGACAGAGAAAACGACAGTTGCGACGAAGATGACGACAAGACAGGAAGACATGTTTGACAGACTTATGGAAGTCATACAACAACAATTTCATCAACATACATCATTGATCAGAAACGATCTTGGTGAAATAAAAAACGGATTAAGCCAAGTAAAACAACAATGCGAGGAGATAAAACACGATGTGACAGACTGGGAACTGAACACAGGCAATTGACAAAGACAGCAACAGACGTGACATCAGATAGTTAAAACCTGCATACTGTGTCAGAGGACAGAAAAGAAGAAACATATAAACTGACTGAACAATGAAGGAAATGAAAGAAGCAGCTGAGAAACTAAAAATAGACACAGACAGACTGGAGAATTTATCTCACTGAGACAATCTGCGCTTTTTCGGGATTCCCCTAAAACAGCCCAATAAAACATTTGATACATGTGCTAAAGTAGTTGTGGATATTCTGAATAATGTAGATCAGCATAGCCGCTGTACGGAAGATGATATTGAGCGAGCACATCGGACAGGCTACGCACGTAAAGTTCAAACTAGACCTATGATTGTTAAATTCAGAGGATGGAAAGACAAAATGTCCTTAATTACGAACAGAGACACTCGGCAACAGCTTTTCGATCAGGAGATTAAAGTAGCAAATGACCTTACTAGAGCGTACGCCCAGATCGTAGCGAAATCTAGGAGGGAAGGAAAGAGAGCTTTCTTCAGAAAGGGCCAGTTGGTTATTGGGCCCCAAACTCCCAGACCCCCGAACATACGCTCAGGTAGTGGGAAATGGAGATGAAATCAGTGTTGCCATAAGCCCAACACTTGAACGTGACATCATACAAACTCAGAGTGCTACACATCTGAATCAGCAGGATGTGTCTGTCTTCTGTCTTAAGTTTTCAACCGAGAGCGAGCAGGGTGGTGAGAGTGTGTTTCTTTCCCCCTTTACACTCTGTGGTACCCGGCCCAGCCAGGATCAGCAGCAGCGTGACGGAGGCAGCGGCGATGGACAGCTCGCCCCTCACAGTGGGAGAAAGTAACACGGGTCAACAGTTACCAGCGGGGATTCCCCGTGTTCTGTCACTGGTGAACGTCTTGACAGTGATGTATGTGCAGCACGCGGACAACACATGCCAGGCAGGCAGGCAGGCAGGCAGGCATTCAAACCTACTTGGATAACCAGACAAGTCGTTTTACAGATGCGGACCATGGCAAGGGAAAGGGCGGTGGTGCGAACGTCAGCAACCTGCGTTCGAGCGCCTCGGAAAAAAAAATAGGACAAGCCCGACCATCAATCTCAATGGACGTTCTCAATTACAATGTTGAAAACTTGTACAGTAAATTGGAGGATGTTTCTTTCATAAAGTATGCAAATAAATTTTGATTTTGTTTCTCTGTTTCTTGATTTGTCATTTGATTCTAGCAATGTATTCACAGATTATCTTCAGTTTTCTGTGTCAGCAAAAAAAAAAAAAGTCAATTCATGGAAGGCATTCTGGAGTGTGTTGTTGTTCATAAGAAAACGTTTACACAAAAAATGTGAAAGAAATAAAGCTCAGCCGTGACAATGTCATTGCTGTGAAAATAGATAAAAAAATGTGTGTTTAGCACTGATGAAGATGTTATCTTGGTTGCTTGTTATGCTGTCCCAGAAGAGGGCCCTACACATAAAACGATGAATTGATTTAAGATGATGTCCTAATAATGGAAGAAGCCTTACTACATTAAAAAAAGGAAATGGATACACTTTGTTTTATTGTGATGAGAGACGTGAATGTCATAACAGGTAATAAACAAGTCGAACATGAAATTATGACAAACTATGCAGGCTGTATGGAGAATGTTGATGTGAATGTCGATAACTGTACACGATGCTCATACGTGGCAGGAACGGTCGACTGTGTGAGCTGGCTTCCTTCCTTAGCAAGGTGGTCTGCACGCTCGTTGCCTGGGAGGCCTCCATGTGCAGGCACCCACTGGAGGGTTGTTGGGGCTGTTTGGGTAAGGGCTGCGAGGGAGGCCTTGAGCGACTGGATCAGTGGACCAGGATTAGGACAGTCAAGGGCCTGGAGTGTGGAGATGGAGTCAGTGAAAATGGAGATTCTGCCGAGGGGTTTTTCCCACAGGAGGAGAGGAATTCTGCTGCTGTTGTGTGATGGACAGAACTTCAGCTCTGAAAACAGAGCTTTCCTCCAGGGAATGCGATACTGCAGGACTCTCCATCGGGAAATCTGACGTAGACACCATTGCCTCCATTGTGTGTGGCTTCCTCTGCTGATCCGTCTGTGTATACATGTGTCCAGGAGCTGGCTGGATAGGGCTCCTCTATCATGGCCAGAGTCAGGATCTTGAGAATAACTGGTCTTTGGTGGGTGATGCCAGGAACTCTGAGAGGCTGATGGTGGCCTCTATCTCTTGGTCGAGCCTCCAATCAGGCAAGGCAAGGCAAGGTCAGTGCGAAGCTCCCCTTCTGCCTCCAGAACATCGCTGTGCTGTGCTCTGAGTGCCTTATACTGGTGGTTGAAGCTCTGCCGTTTGAGATGGTTCTTTGTGGGGGTGCTCCAGTAGGTGGTGTAGGTGGTGTGAGGGCAGTCTTCTGAGCTTCTCGCCCTGCATCAGGACTTTCAGGTCGCATCTTCTCTCCAGGGGCTCGACGATAGCAGCTTTCTTTCTCCATGTCGTGGTTGGGCGTGGACCTCATGGCTCCAAGAATGAGGCAAAGTCCCATGTTTTGGACTTTGTCGAGCCGGCTCTTGTTGGTCTTGGAGGCTGTGCCCTACGAGGTTGAGATATACTCCATTGTCCGTCTGATCGCTCCCGTGTAGACCCTGACGAGAAGCCTGCTGTCTGCTCCCCAAGTCGTCCCAGCCAGCTTCTTCAGCAGGGCTAGTTTGCGAATGCCTCTCCTCTCCATCTCCTCAATCTGGGGTTTCCAGGTCAGGCCGGTATCTATCTTGACGCCAAGGATTGTTGGTGTGTCCATCTGGGGCAAGACCTGTCCCTGGAGACTCAGCTTGACATGCCCGTTGGCGGTAGAGAGAGAGAGAGAGAGAGAGAGAGAGTGTTGTGCTGGTGCTTTTTTGGTGTTGATTTTAAGACCCCAGTCGTCTGTCCATGTTGTGATATTGCTGACGACTTCCTGAAGTCAGTAGGAGGCTGTGCTGGTGAGTTCAGAGGATGTCCATATTGCCAGGTCGTCTGCGTGCAGACTGTTGAGAGACGTGCTTCGTGATGTTGTCTGTAATTTCGTTGATATACAAGAACAGTGTTGGGGAAAGCACTCCTCCCTGGTGGACACCCTCGTGTAGCTTGACCTTCTGCTGTGTGGAAGCCGTCTAGTTTTACCCCTTGCAGTTCTGCCAAAGAGATAAAGGTAAAACATTATTGGACTTCTGTTTCATGTTTAATTTAAGTATTTCAAATCGTTTTTGTGACGGTTATAGTGATGGTGAGTCTACCTTTGTGTCTCCAATCGGAAGTAGTGTTATCGATTATGTTCTGGTTCACAGTTTTTTGTTGTTGAACTTTGATTTTCATGTTGGTGATTGCATTTATTCATGGCATTTACCAGTTGAGGTAATATGGAGAAGTAATTGTTGTTGTAATCCAGGGAATAGGTATTGACGACAGCAAGTGAAGAAAAACAACTGTATCGTCAGATGAGTATGCCAGTATGTTTAAAAGTGACTTGAATGTGGTGAATTTCAAGGCACCATACAGAAAGCCCGTCAATTACTATATGCTAATGTGAATGAGAGTCTAGATAGAGTTGTCAGTGCTTTGTGTGGAGCTGCAGCTTGTAAGGTTTGAGTTGCTGGCATAGGTAACAGAACGTGTAATGATTGGTTTGATAATGAATGTGAATGAAAGAAACAGGAAGTTAAAAGATTATTAAAACGATTCCAGAGGTGCAAAAACAGTCAAGGATGAAAATAATAAAAGAGAAGAATACGCCTCATCGTGGAAAGAGTATGTTACGCTAAGAAAAATAAAGGAAATGGGGTTTTCAGAAAATAGATTAAATAAACTCCAATATTCTGAAAATGATTCTAAGATATTCTGATCATTGATAAGTTCTGCAAATAAAAAGAGGGTTTTTTTTTTTTTTTTGTTTTTTTTTTTTTTTTTTTAAATAACGAAATGTAAGTTCAACAGTGGCATGATCATTTTTGGGATGTTTGGCAAAATTTTGATAACAATATTATGGAGTTAGAGACCAATTTGGTAAAAGAGGAAAGAAACCTGAACCATTATTTAATAATCCTATATTTGTTGAAGAAGTCGTTGCTGGTATCAAACATTTAAAATTAGGAAAGAGTGCAGGACCAGACAGAATCGTAGCAGAAATGTTGAAGCATGCAAATTCAACTGTAATTGATTTCCTTGTCCATTTATTTCGTCAACGTTTCCAAAAATGGAACCTTTCCATTAGAATGGGCAAAATCTATTATTATACCAATTTATATAAAAAAAGAGAGATGTGAACTACTATCGCGGAGTAGCACTTACTAGCATTCTAAGTAAAGTCTGTACTTACATACTAACAAAAAGGTTTGACAGATTGGACTGAAAATGATGAAAAAAAATACTGGAGGAACGAGCAGCTTTTAGAGTCAATTAACAGCGCCATAGACACACCTTTACGCTATATTCACTGGTGCAGAAATTTCTACGCTGAAATACTAAACTAAATGTTGCAATTGTAGACTCCAGGAAGGCATTTGATTCTGTTAATCACAATACTCGGTGAAAAGTACTTCATCTCTTTTGGAGCTGTACATTGGTGCAGAATTTCTGGGCCAGTTTGAGATCTTGGTGAGAGTGAACATTGTCCCCACTGTGAAAATTTAACCTCTTGTGAAGTTTTTGTTCTCCTTGGCTGGAATAATCAGTATAAAGTTGATGAAGCTTTAGACTTAATTATATTATTAGCCAAATTCCATATCTACAAGTGTAAAATGCAAAAGAAACTTGCCAAATATAATGCATTCAAAAGAACTCTGAAGCACAGGTATGATGTAATAAAATACTGTCATTCAGTGAGTGCATCTTTTGAAAAATTTAATAAAAAATGGATGATTTATAAGCCTCTCATAGACAGTGTTACTTAGGAAAAGCTGAGCCAGCAAATCAAATAGGTACTTAAAACTGGGTCATTAATAATGTTACTTGAAAACTGAAATGAGTATTACTATTAGACTAAGTGGATACATCAAGATATTGACGTTGGTCTACAAGGCTATTAACTGACAACTGGTGTTTTTGTGTTCAACCAAAAGTCAGATGCCTGAATTGGTGAATACGTGTCTGGGAATGTGTGTGTGTGTGTGTGTGTGTGTGTGTGTGTGTGTGTGTGGGTCTGTTTAAAGACTACTGAACTGCATGACCTTTAGAACTCAAGTGAACACCATACTTCCATGTGGAAATCAAGTTATATATATTGCCTAAATGAATATAATAAATGTTATAGCCTGTATGAGGAAGAGGGAAACGGTGTAGAGTTGAAGGATGAGAATAATTGAAAAGTATATGGATGAATGGCTGGTCAGAAAATTGAAAAAAAAAGCTACCGATTACCAATTTCTTGATTGATTGGAGAGAAGATTGGGGGGGGGGGGGGGGGGGGGGGGGGGGGGGGGGGGGGGGGGGGGATACCGTGTGTGGAGGGAAGGAAAAGAGGGGGGGGGGGGGGATAGTACACTTTTTTTTTGTTTAGTTTTGTTTTTTTTTTTTTTTTCTTTTTTCTTTTTTCTGTATGTATCATACTGCTATGTTGATGTTTTTCTGTATAGAGTAAGGATATGGGTGTGAAAGAAGGAATTGTGGAATGAAAGGATGAGAAAGGGATCAATAAAATGCAGGGGGAAGAAGGGGGGGAGGAGAGAGGGGAAAAAAATCATTAAGGAGAGAAAGGGAGGAAGAAAAAGAAGGGGGGAAGGAAGGGAAAAAAAAAAAAAAAAAACCTCCTTGTAACAACCTCCTTGTAACTATCACGTTTATTCTATTTCATTTTTTTTTTTCTTCACGCACTCATTCAAACCGAGTAATGCTCAAAGAAAAACTGCCAGATTTTAACGATTACATTTATTATTCATAATTACACATTTACATATTGGTATATGTACTAGGCATGCTCATGTCAAATTGTTAAATCCATGGCAAAGATGAGCGCGTGAGGAGAGGAAAGAATGAAGGAACTGTGGAGTGGAAGGATGAGAGAGGAGGAATAAAACATTTAAATAAAAAAAAAAAAAAGTACTTCGTAAAGTGGTGTCAATTGTAAAATGTACATGGCCATTAAAGGTATTTACAGCTCGGTGCTGCATGTGTGTGTGAGAACAGTGAGTATTGGATTATTTTGATTGTCCAAATGGAGTAAAACAAGGAAGAATCTTCTAGAAAAGGAGAAAATTGTTATTGACATTCTGAAATCCTTACGAAGACTAAATTGTATTGACTGTGGTATATTTTGGAAGTTTGATGCACATATAAAACTTCTATTTTACTTATTCAGCTGAAATTTGGGGCTTAAGTGCGAACCACAGATGGAAAAAAAAGTGTATGTATGCTATGAAGCGTTTTCTTCAAGTGCCAATCCATTAATGTAATACCGTTTTTTTTTATGGAGAATGGGTAGATACCCTTTGTATATAACAACATTTCTGAAATCTATTAAGTGCTGACTGAACATTTTGAAACTACGACAGTCACGTTTGAACAGACAGGTGTATAATTTGATGCTTTTACAAATGGAAAGAGGTAAAGAAAACTGGGCTTATATAGTAAAGAAAGTTCTTTCAGAACAGGGTTTTGGAATCGTTTGGATGACTCAGGGAGTAGGAAACGACCAACAGTTTATTGCAGAATTTGAAGATGGACTTAGTTGTTCTTTGAAACAGATTTGGCATTTAGATATGGAATGTAAAGAAAAGTATCGCTGGTTCTTCTCATTTAAAAATGTATTTCATTCAGAGAAGTTTCTTAATGTCATAAACATATTAATGGCACAGAAAAAAAAAAAATTACGCAAGATTCAGGCTAAGAATTTTAGGCTCCAATGCAAACAAAAGATGGTTCCAATGTGAAATATGGACAGAATCATCTTGTCCTGCATGTGGATACACAATTGACGATGAAGAACACTTTCTGATTCACTGTATTCCCTACAAATAAGTGCGGGCAAAATGCTAATTCTTCCAGCAAGTGGTAGCTAAAAGACAAGATATTGCTTTTGTGTTATCATCTGATGACGATGTTACAATTAAATCAGTGGCGAAATCTATTGCAGAAGCACAGAAAATTAGACAGAGGAAGGACAGTCACAGTCATAATAATGTGTTTTAAGGGATATATGAATGCATGATTCAATTTAATACACGCAGGGGGAAAATAAGATGTGACAGCATCATTTGACTGAGCAGATTGTCGAGTTACTCTATGATCTTATAATTTCTGTTTGTTTTTCTTTCTGATGTTACTACAGTACTAGTGTGTGCAGGGATATCCAGGGATATCCCCGTTTTATGAGTTTTGTTAGCTTTTGATTTGATTTACACTGGATTTAACCGGGTAATATAAATTGCTCCTGACGAAAGAAGGAGGAAACGGTTATCATCATGTAACCCCCCTTGTCAAAGACGGTTTTTTTTTGTAATGACAAAAGATCAAGATCAAAGTGTCAAAGTCTCTCTCTCTCTCTCTCTCTCTCTCTCTCTCTCTCTCTCTGTATATGCACATGTGTGTGTGCGTGTGTGTGTGTGTGTGTGTGTGTGTGTGTGTGTGTGTGTGTGTGTGTTCCTAACGAGTTCGACTAAAACGCTGACGTGATATGTAAATGGTGTACATGTCTCTACTCAATACTGTGTGTAGTCCTACTTACTGTGGGTTGTTTTATTTTTAGTAAATCCGCAGCGTTTTTACAGAAACACAGACTCTACACTTTATGAACAGGAGGCAAAAGCAAGAATGAAGTCCATGGCTGCGCTCAGTTTCACAATGTTTACCTGTCCTCCAAACGTCTGAATCACCTTCAGACACGAACGTTGAATCCACTTGAAATGTCTTTAGAATTTCGCCAGTAATGTCTTAATTAGAGTCGTGAAAACAACGGCAACATTGAACTTGACATCCAGAATCAATAACCCTAGCGTGAACGATTCACAGATCCAAGACGTCCTGGTCTGGTCATTAGACTCATGACAGAAAATGAAACATCTTGTCTTTGAAGATACTAAAGTGCTTGTAAAATGCTAACTGAAGTAAGTGACAAGAACGAGTCATACGATCCTTTTCTTGACCTGGAGCTACACAGAAGACACTTTGCCATGGAGTGGGTTCACTTAATGTATCTTATTCATTAGTAAGGATATGTGTGCTTGTTCTGACCCACTCTCACACATGAAAACTAGGGGTTACCACTGTCATGGACTCATGTCACACAGGGAATTCCTTCAGAGAACAACTAAAGTAAAAAAAAAAAAATCTTACCAGTTATTACAGAAAGATAGAAGATAGAGAAAGATAAGTGATTCACCAGAGGGCTTCTATTTCCTCAAACAAATATCAAGAAAAGAATGAAAGACAGATAATAAGCCAAAAGAGGTCCAGTTGGTTTGCTAACAAAACTGAATAATGCAAACACAGCATAACAAACACTACCTGTCGTCAGCTTTCAACAACTGCACATTTGGGCAGCTTCACATACACTGTCAGTTTTCAGCGTCTGTCTCGTTACAGTCGAGTTCACAATCACTCACACACGTACATGAACACGTGCATTTTGTGACTGTTATCTTTGTTATAAACTCAGCGTGAACTTTCTGCCTGTTCAAGTTTTTTTTTTTTCACGTTAAGGGTTGGTCAGCCCACCAAAATTGTTAACCAAATTTACGTTCTGATATTTATAATTGTGACGGACCGTATTTCGTCCAGTCCCAAATTTTTGGGACACTTTTGACCAGAACAGGTAAATCTGTAAAATCAGCTGGTCTGTTTACCTGAGAGCTACTCACCTGCGTTTTGTGTTCGTTGGGTGAACGAGGATTTCCCTTCAGTCTCCACAGAGCTACTGGCCGAGCAACTTCATCAGAGAGCCAAAGGGAGACTGAAGGCAGGTCCTCACTGGCAGTCAGATGTGTGTTGATAATTGATTTGAAGTGAGGGTTTGTATTAATGAAGCTTTTTTTCTACAGGTGATTGGAAACTTAACAGCATTTGGTAAAGGCCTAAAATATATGATTGTTCCCTTTAAATGTCTTATGATTTGACGAAACATAGGGTGACAGTAGGAAAGCTGCAGTTTGTGAGTGTGAGTCGAGAAGAGGATGAGGAGAATGGAGTGAGTAGAAAGAAGAAAGAATATGTATACAGATATGGGATCGGAAAAAAAAATCTAGTTAAAGCACTGTATTATTGGGAAAAAAGTGTTGTTTATATTTTCCCCTAATGTATCGCAGTGATGTGAGTGTTGGTGAGCTCTGGAATTGAGCAAAGAAAATTATTGTGCATAAATTTATCGAAAACTGTATTCTGATTCTTTTTGTGGAAAGATAAAAAGGGACGAACGGAAATCGTTCCTTGATATGAAATTAGACATGTCTATTGATGATGATGAACTTTTGTTTTAACGGACGAAGTGAAATCGTTCCTTGAAAACGTAATTGACACGTGTAGTGATGAAGTGATACAATTAAACATTCTTTTGTTGGTAAAATAGGACAAACGGACTTCATTACAATTATGTAATAATTGTATTCTTGGTACTTTGAAAAAGTGTTCCACGTGAAACTCCTTTAATGTAAAAAAAGAAATCATGGTGTTAATCAAATAAAATGTTCCATTGTAATGCACCCACTGTATTGAAACTTTGTAGTTTCTATTATGAGTATTTTCCCCTCAAGTTCCAGTGAAATGTATTATGGAAAGAGTGACTGTTAATTACAAACAAGAACGATAAACATAAACGTAACATAAACGATAAACGTGTTCCAAATAGGCTAGATAATCAAGGTAGCTGTCAGTTCCCCCAGGTATCGGTGAAGCCCCGTGTCCGACCTGGAACTGACTGCCATCAGGGTGCGAGGTGCAGCCCGTGTCTAGCCACAGTCTTAACCCGTGAGGGTATGGAGAGGCTGACCGAGGGCCAGTAGAGATCGTGTATGCATTGCCAACCGGGTTTGGGGTGTGGCGCGAGCCCAGCTTCTGTCTCCGCCCCGTGGGGGTGTAGAGAGGCTGTCCGTGGGGTCAGTAACGAGCTGGAGTGTGCAAGGGAGTTCAGAGTCGTCCGAACGACGACTCGTGTTGTTCTGTTGTGTGGGAGTCCCTGGAAAGACTCCACGAACAACCTATGTGAGCGGCTTCGTTTTCCATCGTGTCGATGTGTGTCCTTTCGTTGTGTGGGAGTCCCTGGAAGGACTCCACGAACTGCTCCCGTGAGTGACTTCTGACCTGTGTGAGAACTGTGTGACTAGGGCCAGATGCGGCCAAGAGCCTAGAC
>JADBJO010007359.1:0-10000 GCA_016801955.1 Conus betulinus | reverse complement strand
ACTCAGACTTACTCCTGTGCAGTGTGAAGTACACAGGCCTACTCCTGTGCAGTGTGAAGTACATAGACTTACTCCTGTGCAGTGTGAAGTACATAGACTTACTCCTGTGCAGTGTGAAGTACAAAGACTTACTCCTGTGTAGTGTGAAGTACACATACTTACTCCTGTGCAGTATGAAGTACACATACTTACTCCTATGCAGTGTGAAGTACACATACGTACTCTTGTGCAGTATGAAGTACACAGACTTACTCCTATGCAGTATGAAGTACACAGACTTACTCCTGTGCAGTGTGAAGTACACAGACGTACTCCTGTGCAGTGTGAAGTACATAGACTTACTCCAGTGCAGTGTGAAGTACATAGGCTTACTCCTCCTGTGCAGTGTGAAGTACACATACGCACTCCTGTGCAGTGTGAAGTACATAGGCTTACTACTGTGTGGTGTGAAGTACATAGACTTACTCTGTGCAGTGTGAAGTACATAGGCTTACTCATGTGCAGTGTATAGTACATAGACTTACTTCTGTGCAGTGTATAGTACATAGACTTACTCCTGTGCAGTGTGAAGTACACAGGCTTACTCCTGTGCAGTGTGAAGTACATAGACTTACTCCTGTGCAGTGTGAAGTACATTGACTTACTCCTGTGCAGTGTTAAGTACATAGACTCACTCCTGTGCAGTGTGAAGTACAAAGGCTTACTCCTGTGCAGTGTTAAGTTGACAGACTTGCTGCTGCACAGTGTGAGCTAGCAGACTCACAATAGTACAGTGGAAGCAGGTATACACACAAGAGTACAGTGGCAGTACAGAGAGTCACAGCGTGAGGCAAACGAATTCACGATTTGTCCAGTACTAAGCTGAAAGACTCACCACCTATTAGGATGAAGCACAGAGACTCGCCACCATACAGAGCGAAGTAAACAGACTCTGCACCGTACGGTGTGAAGCAGATGGACTCAGCTGCACTATGTGGATAGACTCACTAAAATGAACAGACACTGTACTGTTTAGCGTAAAGCAAAAAAAAAAAAAAACACACACACACACACACAAAAAAAAAAACAAAAAAAAACACATCAGAACGCCTCACTGCACTGCAACGTGAAGGAGACAGAATCACATCTACACAGTGTGAAGCAGCCAGAATCCCCATTGTACAGTGTGTCCAATGACGCAGGCTCAGTCCTGCATTCTATAAAGCAGAGTTGGAACTGTGCTCTGCGATGCGGACAGCCTTATCACTTACAGGTAAAGTCATTGTCTATTGTACCAGCCGGCGAAGTGGTTAGCGAAGTGGTTAGCGTCGCGGACGCCCGGCTGCGAGGTCGTGGGTTCGAATCCCATCAGAGTCATGTGGGTTTTTTCTGCCCTGCCCCGACTGGCTCCTACGCAGAGTTAGGTTTGCTGCGGACTCAGTTGGGAAGACTGGGACCACGCAGTCTAGTTTCATCCACTTAATGGATGCGTTTCTGAGAGTGTTGCTCAAATTTCCTGACCAACACTACAGGTGCCTGTATCTTTCGGGCCTGGTTGACGCCGGGATAAAGTTTGAAAGGAAGTACAGCCCTGTCATGTAGTCTCAGACGGAAGTGGAAATCCGTAGCATCATCTTAATCATTGTCATTCTCATCGATCAGCATACCAAAAAAAAAAGTCTCAAATCCTGTGGCCGTTCATGCCCTGCTCTCATGGTGACCTCAATTTCGATGTCCTTTCCACGTCTGTGGCCTTGGACTTACAGCTTTCCCGATTTTGAGGCTTTAATTGCACCATACCTTGTGTTTCAGTTAGATTCGAATCCAGCCAGATGATCTATCATGTTAAAGAAAATCACAATGCCAAGTTGTGTATGTGTGTGTGTGTGTGTGTGTGTGTGTGTGTGTGTGTGTGTGTGTGTGTGTGTGTGTGTGTGCGGTTATACTGTAACCAATGTACTTCAAAAACATAATACGCTGCACAAATCATAATGACTGTGCATGGCATACAAGAACTTTCATCTGAAAAAAAAAAAAAATTCCGCAAATCATCAATGTTGTTCATAGGTAAATCTGGATAGGGTTGTTAGAGATTTCTCTTAAACTTATATCCATTTGGCACCCTTGTATCTAATGTATATATTGTTTTCTTCCCTTTGGAGGACTATTGCTTTTGTCTCTGATAGTATCATGTTACAGTTTGCAAGGCTTCCTCTACAATGTTTCTGTATGTGATATTTTCATAATTATCTACTATTTCATTGCCAAAGTCACCACCAGACACCGTCTTTTCGCTCTTATTATTTTGTTTTCAAAGTCTGATCAAGTAAATAGATCTACAGCTGGTAACCTGGATCCCACTACCACCTGTCACTGGGCCGGATTGTCAGCGACTGAAACCGGCATCCCACCAGTTCTCAGGAGGATGGTGAGCAGGGTGACTAGACACCCTGATGGAAATAAATAAAAGATCCATCAAAGGGCGCCAGCTCTGGATAGCTCTCCATGGCTATCTAACTAAGGGAGTAAACCCTGACAAAAATCTGGAGTGGAGCCCTTAAGGTGGCTGGATGGCAAACTGTGTCACCCTCTGGCAGCTCCTGCGACTGTGTGAGCATCAAACCGTAGCAGCCCTGCTGTTCCTTTGGATCCATCGGCAAGGTGCAGAGGGGGAACATGTGCAACAGCCTTCCCTCCAGTTTACAATGCCCAGGCTTATACCTGTCCATCCATTCACAAACACGCACTTGCTTTGCTACTTGCGTCGACACGACACAGGAAGCAACAGCTACCTGTTTCAGGTCAACGCTCAGTTGGCGTAGAGCACGACGCCAGGGATTGCTTCCAACAGTGGGAGATATCTTCACGTCTCACTGCACAGGTACCGCTGGCCTAAGCTTGGCAGCCCCCAGCCAACAAGATGTTGTCCCGCCACGAGCTGCCTTCTTCACTGGGTGCATGGAGATTAGGAGAACATCAAAAAAGCAGGCAGGAAACTTCCACACCAAGCAACAAGAAAACATCAAGAAAAGGATCAATGCTAAACCTGGGATGTTGGAATGCCACGGACAACCATGCCTAGGCTTTCTCAAGACCGTCAAGGTATGAGCTGTCATAAACGACGAACTCAAGAGATTGAATTTGAACATCGCCACCCTGCAGGAAACATGGCTGGCTGACACAGGCACGCTGAAGGGGAGGGACTACACACTTCTTCGGGTGAGGAAAGATCTCTGATAAATCAAGAGAGTATGGAGTAGGTCTTGTAGTAAGATCAGCCTGTCGAGTATAATAGAACCAGGCAACAGTGCTCAGAGAGCAGCTCCTGACTCTCCGCCTCAACATCACCGCAGGCCTTGCCACACTTGTCAGCGTATATGCTCCGACTCTGTCCGCCACTCCGGATGCCAAGGAGGAGTTCTATGAAAATCTTGCTTCTACCAAAAGGAACATCCACAGCACAGAACAATTTGTTCTCCTGGTTGACGTCAATACCAGAGTGGGTGCAGACAACGACTTGACCCTCTTGCTTTGTTTGTTTTGAGTGGGGAATATGAATGAGAACGGACAGCGACTGCTCGAGTTTTGCCCCTGGCACAAACTGTGCATCGCTAACTCCCTCTTCAAGATGAAGCCTCAACACAAAGTCTACTGGAGATACCCCACGCCCAAAGCATTGGCACCAGCTGGATCTGAACCTAGTAAGCTGCTCTGCTGTCATAAACTTTCTGCACACTCACTCTTACCACAGCGCAAACTGTGACAAGGACCACTCCCAGGTATGCTGCAGGATCAGGCTGGCATTAAAGAAGTTCCACTGCACGAAGAAACAAGGGAGCTTTCGTATTGACGTCAGTAAAATGTTCAAGCTAGGTCTTGTGGAACAGTTCGCAGAGGCCTTTGGGGAAGAATAGGATGCATTGTAGCCCAGAGACTCTGCCACAGAGAGATGGGAAACTTTATGAGACACCATGCACAGCATGGCCCTAGCTATTTTTCAGAAGAAAATCTTCGAAGTCTCACGACTGGTTTGAGGCCAAATTGTTATATATAACTACCATTATTGAGACCAAGCAAGCCACACTCGTTAGGTACAAGCGGTCATCCAACGAGAAGAACCTGCAGATCCCCAGGGCTGTTAGGAGCAAGGTTAAGCTTAATACCAGGCGCTGTGCCATCGAGTACTGGACAGAGCTCAGCAAGGAGATACAGGCAGCCGCTGAAAGAGGCAACATCAGAGGGATGGATGACGGCATCAAGAAAGCACTGGGACCAACGCAGAACAAGAAGGCTCCCGTCAAATCCTCCAGTGGGGAAGTAATCAATGATCCCAGCCAGCAGATGGAGAGATGGGTGGAGCACAACTCTGACCTCTACCCCAGAGAGAACACAGTGACCTCCTCAGCCCTCGACGCCATTAAATGTATGCCAGTCATGGAAGAGCTTGACGTAGATCCGACCTTGGAAGAACTCAGCAAAGCCATTGACAGCCTCGCATCAAACAAGGCACCTGGCAATGATTGCATTCCTCTAGACTTCATCAAACACTGCAAGACTACCCTTCTGCACCCTTTGCATGCAGCCCTCTGTCAGTGCTGGATAAGTGAGCTGTACTGCAGGACATGAGAGATGAAAAGATTGTCATCCTGTACAAAAACTAGGGCGAGAGCAGCGATTGCAATAACTACAGAGGCATCTTTCTTCTTAGCATCGTCGCAAAGTCTCTGCTAGGGTCCTCCTGATCCGCCTGCAGAAGCTCGCTGAACGTGTCAACCCAGAATCACAGTGTGGCTTTCGAGCAGGGAGGTCTGTGGTAGACACATCATTTCCTTTTGCCAACTCCTGGAGAAGCGCAGAGAGCAGCGGATGCCCAAGAAATGTCGCATCCATCGACCTCATCAAGGCCTTCGACTTAAACAGCAGGTACGGTCTTTTCAAGGCTCTCTGAAAGATCGGATCCCCCCCTCTCCCCTCCCCCCCCCCCCCCCCCCCCCCCCCCCCCCCCCCCCCCCCCCCCCCAGACTGTAAGCTTAAGTGAGTTCTTCCACTCCAACATGAAAGGGACTGTGCATTTTAATGACAACCTCTCTGAGCCCTTCAACATTCGCTTTGCTCTCCTCCTTCAGCATGCATTCAGCACAGCGCAAGAGATCTACCTGCAGGCCAGATCAGATGACAGGCTTTTCAATCAATCTCATCCACCTAAGAGCAAGGATAAAGGCTCGCGAAGCCCTCATAAGAAATATGCTGTTTGCCGATGATACTGCTGTTGTGACCCACACCCAGCGGGAATTGCAGTCGCTTATGGACCACTTCTCCCAGGCCTTCAAAGACTTTGGCCTATCAGCCTAAAGAAGGCAAACGTCCTGCGACAAGACACCCCGTCACCACCAGCTAGGCTTTCTAAAGACTTTCAAGATGTGAGCCAGATCTTGTGGAACAATTTGCAGAGGTCTTTGACAGAGAATCTGATGCATTGCTGCCCAGAGACTCTGCCACAGAGAGATGGGAAACCTTATGAGACACATGAGCAGCTCATATATCCACCGAAGAGGATTTGAGATATGAGTCATATTGATGACTATGAACTTGATGCCATCCATCGATTCACTTACTTGGGTCCACCATCACCGATAACTTCTCCCTTGACCCTGAGATCGACAAGATGATCAGGAAGGCAGCCACAACACTTGCTCACCTCATACAAAGAGTGTGAACAAATCCCAAGCTGACCACAAAGACAAAGACGGCTGTGTATAATGCCTGCACCTTGCCGTATGACAGTGAGACATGGACCACGCATACTCGCCAGGAGAAAAGGTGCAATTCCTTCCACCTCAGAATCCTCCAGCGTATACACGACATCTCTTGGAAAAACAGATTGACCAACACCACAAAGTCCTGCCTCGCGTGGCCTCTCTACCATGTATTGCCTGCTGAGACATCGTCGGCTGCATTGGCTGGGCCATGTTCGCCACATGGAGGATGGTCGCATCCCAAAAGACGTCCTCTTTGGAGAATTTGCCACAGAGCAAAGAAGCACTTGCCGCCCTTAGCTGAGATACAAAGACATTTGAAAAAGAAACATGAAGGCGCTTGAGATTATATATGAGTCCTGGGAGGACTTTGCAGCAGACCACAGCAGACGACGCTGCTCGGGTCGAGCAGACATCCCAGACGGATAGCTAAATATTAGATTTGATACTCTGTCCATGGTCAGTTACGACCAGCAGAGGCCTACTGCTACTATGCTTTTGTTTCCAAATAGAACTGTGCTGTGTTCTACAGCATAGTGAAGATTTAAGTTATACCCAAAACGTTTTGCTGTCGTTGCCGCAACATGCAAGAGTTTCTAGAAGTTGTTTGTATGCTCTTATGTTCTAATTTTCAGTAACTGTTTGCGATTATCCGCACAATGGTCTAAATGTTTTAGCAAATTGACAATTATCGATTTGTGCGTTCTGTATTGCCACAAAGGCCAGCTTATCTTTGTCATAGTTTCCCTGCACTGTGCATCAAGGCAAGGATTTGTTTTATCATGCCAGTTATCACTGTTGTTTTATCATCCCAGTTATCATTGTTGTTTAATCATCCCTTTTATCGTGTTGTTTTATCATCCCAGTTATCATTGTTTTATCATCCCAGTTATCATTGTTGTTTTATCAACCCAGTTATCATAATTTTTAAATCATCCCAGTTATCACTGTCATTTTATCATCCCAGTTATCATTGTTGCTTTATCATCCAAGTTATCATTGTTGTGTTATCATCCCAGCTATCGCTGTTATTTTATCATCCCAGTTATCATTGTTGATTTATCATCCCAGTTATCATTGTTTTTTTATCATCCCAGTTATCATTGTTGTTTAATCATCCCAGTTATCACTGTTGTTTTATCATCCCAGTTATCATAGTTGTTTTATCATCCCAGTTATCATTGTTGTTTTGTCATCCAGTTATTATTGTTGTTTTATAAATCCCAGTTATCATTGTTGTTTTATCATTCTAGGTATCATTGTTGTTAAACCATCCCAGTTATCACTTTTGTTTTATCATCCAAATTATCACAGTTGTTTTATTATCCCAGTTTTCATTGTTGTTTTCAGACAGTGGCTAGCGAACCAAACCCTTTGTTGAATGTAGTAAGAACTGCTTCAGTGTCAACGCAGATTAATTCATTGGCCTAATCGTTAAAAGGCTAAAACTTCAGGAGATACAAAAGCATTACAATAGTTGTTCACTTCACTGTTGTCCCAGAGGTACTTTCAAATTACCACTTTTCCAAGCGCATTTGGAGGCTTTGTTTGAACTATATTAATTTCAGATAGCATTTCCAAAGGCAGGTGTTTTGACTCGATTCAAGGGACTACCTTCAAACTGAATGCTCAATTAGGGAACTATCTGGATTCTAAGGAGTAATCAAATGCACTGGATGCATTGTATGTCATACTGTAAGTCAATTCAACACTACCATTATCTGGTAGAAAACCGTTCAAAATGTCTACGTCTGCAAAATGCATGCTGTTTGATGGGTGTATGTAACGCGGTTGTCATATTCGACATGGATCTGTTTCACATAAGTAGCAAACGAATGTTGTATCAATAATGCTATACCTCCTGACAAATGTGAGGTAGGATCGTCTGTAGACTTACACTTGGTGAGGAATATTCTTCATATGAAGAGAGAACGACGCAATGCAAAATTAGTAGTGAACATTTCTGTCAAGTGTGTAATGTGAAGATGAAATCAGTCTAGTGTCTGACTGATAAACATTAGCTACCCCGTGGATGTTATATGTTTGAACAGAAATTAATATTGCACCTAAATTTTGGGATCAAAGGGAACAGTTTCCTCAGGGACCAGTGGTTTATACAAGGTCTTGAGATAAAAGGTATTTTATCACAAAAATTTAAACAATCTCAACATATGCAAATTAACTATGTCAATTCACTCCTTTTTTAAACGCTTTGTACAGATATAAAGCAAGGCTTCTTGCAACATTGTAATTTTTTGACAACAAAAGACAGACTAACTTGAACAGTGCTGGGCGTCTATGATATTTTAACGGAATAAGTTTTTTTTGTCGTAGATCTGCCAGAACAGGACATAAGAATACAAAATGAAGTTCATCTTCCCTACCAGATTTACACAATGGACACAACAAAATCATCATTTTTTGCATGGATATTATATCGTTGACAATGTACAGCAATATCTGATACACCAAACCTAAAATTTGTTAGTTCAGATCTGATAAATCTATTCAAGTTCAGAGACAAATAAACTGCTGCTTCTACTAAATGATTACTTTTCAGCAGTCTAAATAATGAAAATCGTTCACTGTTTTGAATATGGCTATCCCAGTCCTGCCACCTACAATCTATGTTCGGTGCTTGAAACAAGCCAAGAAACTGCTGACACAGCCAACCCCTTAATCTAACCATACAAACGAAAAACCATAATTACATAAACATTTACGAATTCCTGATGCCCACGTAGTTTTCCCTCTCATATCTAGGTCAAACAATGTTTTATAAGCTTTGGCTGGCAGTCTGTGTTGCCCCATACGTAACAGTTTAAGCCAATATCTTGCACATTTTATATACGAATTCAAAAATAAATAGGGAATCTACAAGTTCTCCATAAGTCAAGTCATTTGGGGTACGCCTATCGACATTCAAAAAACCGTTTCATAGCAAATAAGTGCAATTTCTCTATGTCGTGTCCCTTTCTCCAAACCCCAAATTTCAGCGCCATATTGGACTATAGGCTGGACCTGGGTATCAAACATTCTAAAAAATAGTTTTGCTGACTCGTTTTCAAACTTATACAAGACGCTTAAAATGGCCATAACAGCACGCTTCCCTTTACCCACAAGATCTTGTCAGGCAAACGAAAAACTTAGTTTTGTAGAAAAATATAAACCCAGATATTTGTAGACGTTCACAATCGCAATTTTAGAATTTCCATAAATCCATTTTTCACACGACGACAAATATCCACCCTTTCGAAAAACTATAATGTTTGTTTTATCCATGTTTACTTTGATATGTAATCTCTGCGCCACTGAGCACAGATTGTTCAACTGGTTTTGAAGCCCTATAACAGTTTCATACATTAAGACGATATCATCTGCAAAAAAAGTAGAATGAATATTCAAATCAAATGAAACACCATGTTTTCCCTTCTCGATAATTTCCGAAGCTAATTCGTTAATAAACAAAGAGAATAAAACAGGACTACAAACATCACCTTGCTTAACACCCTGTGTACATCTAATGTACTCACTAAATTTTGCACCACACCTTATATTAGCTTTAACATCATCATACATACATTTAACACATTTAAATAGTTTACCTTTTCCACAGCGTTTTGTCAGTATTGGTCACAGAAGCTTTCTAGAAATAGAATCAAAGGCCTTTTCGAAGTCTATAAATGCAACATATAACTTACGATTATTTAACAACTGCTTCTGAACAGCAGCCATTAGAGTGAACAAGTGATCGATTGTACTATAACCCTTCTTGAAACCTGCTTGGTATTCACTGGTTATATTTTTTAATTCGATCCATTCAGATAATCTCTTTTTTATTATAGATCCATAAAGTTTACTAGCAATATCACACAAGGAGATTCCTCTATAATTATTAGGATTATTTGCGTCACCCTTTTTAAACAGAGGTAAAGATGATCGATCTGGTCCAATTCTCGGGATACATTCCTTTTTCAAAAAGAACATTAAATAATTTTACAAGAAAATCGATTGCGAAATTCACCAGCAAGTCCATCAGGCCCTGCTGCTTTACCATTTTTCAGTTTCCTTATTACAAAGAGAGAGAGAGAGAGAGGAGAGAGAGAGAGAGAGAGAGAGAGAGGAGAGAGAGAGAGAGAGAGATTGGCATATGTGAACTACTTATTAAAATGGCTCCTTCCACTGAAGAGAATATATATCCAATGACATCCATCATTTTGTTTGTTAGTTTGCGCAAAATTGCGCGAGACCCACAGAACCAAATT
>JADBJO010007358.1:85000-92500 GCA_016801955.1 Conus betulinus | reverse complement strand
TCTCTCCTCAGTCACCTCCATGAGTTTCAGCTAAAGTGTTGGGAGGAAGGGACCATACCCCAGGACATGCGCGAAGCAAACATCATCACGCTATACAAGAACAAAAGGGAACCGCAGCGACTGCAACAACTGTCGCGAAATATCCGTCCTCAGCATTGTTGACAAAACCTTCGCCCGTGTCGTCCTCAACAGGCTGAAGCTACTCGCTGAACGAGTGTACCCAGAGGCACAGTGCGGCTTCAGAGCTGCGAGGTCGACATGATAATCTCCTTGAGGCAGCTACAAGAGAAATGCCGCTTGCAGGGACGACCCTTGTTCATCGCCTTCATCGACCTGACCAAAGCGTTCGACTTTGATTGGATGTCCCCCAAAGCTCCTGACGATGACCCATCTCCTTCCATGACAACATGAATGGCACTGTCCTGTACGTCGGTTCATCTTCGGACCCCTTCCCAATCAAAAGCGGGTGTCAAACAGGGGGGTGCGTGCTCGCTCCGACGCTCTTCAGCGTCTACCTCTCCCTGCTGTTGGGTTACGCATTCCGACAGTCTGAAGACGGCATCTTCCTCTACACTAAGAGTGATGGAAGCCTCTTCAATCTGGCACGCCTTCGAGGAAAGACGAAGGTGCGGAAAGTCCTCATCAGGGAGATGCTGTTTGCAGATAACGCCCGCCCTCACTGCTCACACCGAGGAGGCGCTACAACGGCTCATCACCTGCTTCGATGATGCCTGCACCGAGTTCGGCCTCACAATCAGCCTAAAGAAGACAAACATCAAGGGCCAAGACGTTAGCAGCACTCCTCGCATTTCCCATCGGCGATCACACCCTTGAAGTGGTCGACGACTTCACTTACCTGGACTGCACCATCCCCAGCAACCTCTCTTTGGACGACGAGCTCAACATGCGGATCGGCAAGGCTGCAACAGCGATGGGCCGTCTGGAGAAGAGAGTCTGGGACAACACCGTGCTAACGTCAAACACCAACTTGAAAGTATGCCGAGCCTGCGTGCTGAGCACTCTTCTATACGGAAGCGAAGCATGGACCCTGTACTCTCGACAAGAACGCAGACTGAACGCCTTCCACCTGCGCTGCCTCAGAAGGCTCCTGGTCATCACTTGGCAGGACTCGTCACTGACAAGGACGTCTAGACTCAGGCAGGGATGCCTAGCATGTTCGCCATACTGACATAGAAACGCCTGCGCTGGCTTGGCCATGTCAGTAGCGAGGACAACGGTTGCATCCCAAAGGACATGCTGCACGGAGAGCTGGCTGCAAACCCACAGGACACCCCGCCCAACGCTACAAGGATGTATGCAAGCGTGACCTGAGGGGAGGAAGCCTCGACCCAGCAGACCTCGAGACAGCAGCTACAGACAGGGTCAGCTGGCGGTCCACCATCAAGGCCGGCATCAAACAAGCAGAGCAGAGCAGAGGAGAGAGGCCCAGTGGAAAGAACGGAGGAGCCGCAGACGGCATAGAATTGCGTCGGCACCCACAGACACTCATGACCGAGACTTCACCTGCAGCAACTGCAACAGAGTCTGCCGCTCGAGGGTCGGGTTCTTCAGCCATAGCAGGCGCTGCAGCTCCACAACTGATTGATCCATGGCGCAACACCGTTGTTTCTCGAGACAGACGGATGCCAACGACAAAGTTTTATAATGCCCATTAAATAACTTTCTGGACTGGTCTGCTGACGGAAGCGGGGGGGGGGGGGGGGGGGGGGGGAGGGGGGGGGAGGGGGCGGGGGGGAGGGGGAGGGGGAGGGAGGGGGCGGGGGGGGGGGCGGTATAGCTCAGTTGGTAGAGCGCCGGACTCCTCGTGATCCTGGGGTTGCGGGTTCGAATTTCGATACAGGGGGACTTTTCCCTTGGAGTTAACATTGGTTCTGACTCCCTTCCCCATACAGTCCTTCGAATGAGACTATAAACCGAGGTTCCGTGTGTGAACGCACGCACAACATCTTGCGCACACGTCAAATCCCATCACCAACTTTCGGAAGAGAAGACCACTTTGGCCGTTGGTATGGGGGGTGTGTGGGGTGTGGGGTGTGACACGTTACACATTGCATACACCTTCCCCTAAGATGGAGTATGGCTGCCTTAATGGCGGGATAAAAAAAAAAAAAAAAACACACGGTCACACACACAAAACTCCACTGCCTGTCTATACAGGCAGTGTCCGAAGGAGTATCAGCCTGCGTACGCAGAAAGAAAGAAAGCAAGAAAGAAAGTTTCTCAGTGGTACTTTTTGGTGTAAAACATTACAGCCAAAACATGCATTCGGTGATCGTGTCTTTAGCGTTTCCACGCTGCTTAAATTCAGTCTGAATTTCTTGTAGTGACGTCTACAAATCATATTTTCAGTAAAGTTAAGCATCAGTGAGCTCAAGTTTAACCCGACAATACCTTGCCGTTCAGACGACTTTCAGTTCGATGCCAGTTCGTGGCATTTCTTTCCTTCCCAATCTTTCTGATAGTTTGTCTATGTGTTCGTCGCGCGAGCGGTGTGTGTGTGTGTGTGTGTGTGTGTGTGTGTGTGTTGTGTGTGTGTGTGCGTGCGTGCGTGCGTGCGTGTGTGTATATGTGTGTGTGAGCGTGCGCGCGCGTGCACGAGCTTGCCTGCCAGCTTGCCCATGCGCACGTACAGGTAAGAGAGAGAATGACAGCGAGAGTTTTAACACTATGCTATTTATCGTCATTACCAAACAGGTTTTTTGACAAGTGGGGAGGGTAACAGAACAAATACTGCAAACAGATTTTACACATTCATTCCCAGCGTGTATCAAATCAAAGGTTAGCAAAAACAAATAGAATCGTAACGTCTCCGTATATCCTCGTACAAAGGAGTAATACGCTAACGTAAAAAAAAAAAAAGAAAAAAAAAGGAAAAAAAAAAAAAAAACACAGAAATTGTAAGAATGACTCGACCATCCCACTCAATCAAATGATGACATTGTATCGTACTGATCTCCACATGTGATGAATGATATTATTCATCTATTCATCTCTTATAATGCATTATCTTAAATTTAACTATCCTTCATCTGTCTAATTTTCAAGGCTTCCGCGATGAATTTCGCAACTGATTTAATCATAAATTCGTCATCTGATGATAACACAATAGCGACATCCTGTCTTTTAACTACATCTAACCGGAAAAATGAGCGATTTGTCTGCACTTCATTATTGGTAGTGCAGTGGAACAGAGAGTGTTCTTCGTCGACAATAATGTGTCTACATGCGGGACAAGGTGATTCTGTAGATGTTCCACATTCAAACCATCTTTTGTTCGCATTAAAACCTAAAGTTCTCAACCTGAATCTTGCGTAATTTATTCTGTGCCAATTATCCATTATAACATTGAGAAACTTTTTCAGAATGGAACTCAAATGAGAGAGAGAGAGAGAGAGAGAGAGAGAGAGAGAGAGAGAGAGAGAGAGAGAGAGAAGACAGTACTGCCATTTATACAGAAGATGTCGTTCGACTCAGCTGGTCTATCACATGAAAAATATGTATACACAACTACATAGAAAGCAACTTACATACATACAAACCTACATACATACAGAGGATTCCGTTGCATTATTGGTCTGTCATTTCAGCATGCAAAGGGAAATAACCATTGCTCCCCTCTCCTGTTTGTTCTGTTGAGTATTA
Source organism: Conus betulinus (assembly GCA_016801955.1). NCBI lineage: Eukaryota > Metazoa > Mollusca > Gastropoda > Neogastropoda > Conidae > Conus > Conus betulinus. The sequence continues at coordinate 88,837 of JADBJO010007358.1, read as the reverse complement.
ACCCCTGGCGATGTTCTCCCTGTATTTAGATAATTTCTTCGCAGCAGTCAATAAATGACTGTCGGTATAACGAAGAAGAGTCGTGTTTTGTTTGTTTTTGATTTTTTCGGATGATCTGCTTAGATAGCTGGCTTTATGCATGAGGGATTCCTGTTCATCAAAAGTACGCCCACAAAGAACTTGACAGGCGAGTTCGTGTCGTCTGCTCTGTGACGGGGTGTGATATTGATGGCTGGATAGTTAGCTGTAACGTTGGTTAGACACCTCGCAATTGGCTGTATTTCCGCAGTTCCTGTTTGCCCGTACCGCAGATCGCAAACGTGGCTCGAGAGGAAGAAAGACTAACACCCGAGTCAGGGACTCTCTCTCTCTCTCTCTCTCTCTCTCTCTCTCTCTCTCTGTGAGTTAAGACATGTCTGTGGTTTGAGACCAAAAAGGTGTGTGTGTGTGTGTGTGTGTGTGTGTGTGTGTGTGTGTGTGTGTGCGTGCGTGTGCGTGTGCGTGTGTGTGTGTGCGTGCGTGTTTTTAAGTGCGAATGCATGAGAGAGAAGACAAAGACAAAAGCTAAGACCATGTCAGACAAAGTGGCCCATGGTTAGTCCCACGTTTTCCCAGGAGTGAAGGGGCTTGGTCTTAGACTACAAACGTTAAATGACCCATCCTGTGCAACGACATCAGGCTCGAGGGTGCTGACTTCCAACTCTCTAAAAATGAACAAATGTTTGTTCATGCCTTAATAATGAAAATAAAAATAATAAATAAATTAAAAAATATAAATACAGTGAAGTCAAAGAAATATTGTCTTTGAATCTTGTTAGTAGGTTAGCTCTCTCTCTCTCTCTCTCTCTCCTCTCTCTCTCTCTCTCTCTCTCTCTCTCTCTCTCTCTCTCTCTCTCTCTCTCTCTCTCAGTGAGTAACTAATCACAAATACATATTTTTTGTTAGCCAAACTATTCATCGTTGCTTTCCAAACTGATATAATAAGCCTATGTGGTGTCAAGGTATGATTGAAAAGAAAAACACCACCGAACTAAAAACAAACAAACAGCCAAAGGTACCCTTTTGACAGAGAGAGAGAGAGAGAGAGAGAGAGAGAGAGAGAGAGAGTATGCCAACTATCAAATTTAAAAACAATGTTCCTTGAGGGACCACGGTTCTCGGTCCCAAACCCATCGTTTCAGTGTCTTTCAACAAATTCCATCATTTCAGCGTCTTTCAACAAATTTAATCGTTTCAGCGTCTTTCAAACAAAATTCTATCGTTTCAGCGTCTTTCAAAAATTCCATCGTTTCAGCGTCTTTCAACAAATTTCATCGTTTCACCGTCTTTCAAGAAATTCCATCGTTTCAGCGTCTTTCAACAAATTTTCCATCGTTTCACCATCTTTCAACAAATTCCATCGTTTCACCATCTTTCAACAAATCCCATCGTTTCACTGTTTTTCAACAAAATCAACAGAGTAGTTTTTTTTTTCAGCGAAAGCAAGTTCAAGGAATACGTGTTAAGCCAGGACTGATCCTGGGTCAGTTTGGAGGCTGGCGTATTAATGGACTGCACAATTTTTTTTTTTTTCGGAATACACAATAGACTGGATCAGAGGACTGGGATCAACAAAATGAAGTGGTGGTCAATGCACGAGGATAAGCAAGACGTAGTAATACAGAGCTGAAAGAAAGAAGAGGTCGCCAAAAGAACCCAGAAAGCAGTCCACTAAGGTCAACAGGGGCTGTAGAATGGACTACTTGGGAAAGCACACTCCGAAGAAGAGTTTCAGCTGGAACGAAAGATGGCATATCGCCAGACTGCATCCTTAGATCTGTCTTTGACCGCCAGCCCTCAAGTTGTTTATGAAGTGAAGGGGGTGCTGGGACAGGGCAGGGTAAAAGAAAGGGGGGTAAGCAGGGCGGAGGATCTTTTTCATTGCTCTGCTTGGACACAGCAGACCTCCCAGAATGGAGGACGGGGGGGGGGGGGGGGGGGGGGGGGGGGGGGGGGTGGTCTAGCGATTATGCGGAAGAGTGGCATGAGACAAGATATAGTCCTCCATTCAGGATCATCAAAACAGCTGATTTTGATTGATCTCAACGTGCCACATGTCATCAGAACGGAAGAAGTTCACGTGTCGTTAACCGAAAAATAGACCTACGCCCGTTTTGCCAGCAGTTCGAGGGAATGTGACTTTCAGGCTTAAGTCCTTAACATAGATAGGATGGGGCATTGGGTTCACATGTTCCTTTATCTAAGATCTCATGAAAACAGCTCTTCATCAGCAGTAAGGTGAGAACCAGAGCCCTCTGGAAGAGCAGCAGAAGGAGCTGAAAAGACTAGATCTGGTCGAGAAGGGAGAAAAGTGAACTTCATTAGGCGTAGGCTTGCATTTCTGAACGCTGCGCAACAGTTATGTGGGCAGACATCCATCACAGGGTAACTTGGCTTTGAGAAGTCTGGCCACCCTAAAAGTGCAGTTCCAACCTATGAACAAGGCAGCCCAAAACTAGGCCTGAAACTGTCCTGGAAGCAGATGGGCGTGTAGAAATCATGACCTGGTAGCGGCCCAGTACACACACTCACACCCTCCTTATTGAGTAGAAACACTTTGCAAAAGGCTTCTCTGAAAAACCTTCTGCTCCGAGCTCACCCTAAAGTTTCTTCCTGTCTATTTTTCTCCCGATCTTGGAATAAAGCCTGGTGGATTTTTCGGTTCCTTTTCTTCTGATTTCATGTTCGCCATAGAGAATCGGTGAATTTTACCAGCCGGCATTTCTGCCTCCGCGACTAATCAATTATTGCTGCCTGCAGGGGGTTACTAGGTAGGTGGTGTCCCAGGAATCGCTGAACACCATCGAAGTGACTCTTAGCAGCAGCGCAGTGTCTCCTCTGGTGGAAAAACCTTATTATATCTGAGGACGACCGTCTTGACTTGACTGACTGTTTCCTGGAGCCGGAGCTGGAACGATACAATGCCAAGATAGGCCGTAATGAGAGGTAACTCCAGATCAAACGTCACCAAGTTGCTCAGCAGGAGTACTGGGACTTACTGACCTTTGATCAGCGGCATTCACTCTCGATTCATTTTCGTTTTGTGCAGCAGACCATCCAATATGGCAAGTTTGAAGACGTTCGCTCGCACTGCATTTCTCCGCAAAGCCGCTTCAACTTTAAGAGGTAGATGTTGATAAGCATTACAGAAATATGTGTCTCAAATTCGGCAGTTCTTTAGGGTTAATAGAAACGTTAGTGAGTATGTTGTTTGTTCTACTTTTTTCATTTTGAGATTTGTCTTTAACTGGGTCGGATATGAGAGCTCTCTGTGATGAGCTGTTGCATAAGGTTCAGCAGTCGACGCAACTCGTGCTATAAACTTAAAAGGAGTTCAGATCTCTCTCTCTCTCTCTCTCTCTCTCTCTCTCTCTCTCTCTCTCTTCGATTTTGTGTAATAACGTTCTTTACCTCCTGAAGGGACAAGGACAGAAGGGGGAAAAAAAAGTATCAAATCTGTTACCCTTGGAGAATAAAGATTATCAGTCAGTTGTCACTGTCTCTCTCATTACGTCGTAATCACTAATGTAATTTTGATTTTTGTTTAAATGTTTACTGATCGTTGTGCAGTCTGTCTCTTTACGCTTTTACATCAGTTGCAAGCCTTGAAGTTGAATGTTACCAAAGCAATGCGTTCAACTTCTACTCTACTATTAGGCTTGTTCTGCTGGCCTCAGTTCAAACTCAGATGTAAGACAGCATTACAGTGGTGAATGAGGCTTGCCACCCAATGTCATGTAGCATGCGAAAAATCATGGATCAAGGTCAAATTGTACAAAATGAGAGTAAATGTTTTCA
>JADBJO010007358.1:70000-80000 GCA_016801955.1 Conus betulinus | reverse complement strand
CCCTGCATCTCCCCCCCCCCCCCCCCCCCCCCCCCCCCCCCCCCCCCCCCCTCCCCCCCTTGCTTCCTGCTCTGCCCCTGGGGTGTATGGTTGGAAGGGAAGGGAGGGAAGGGAGAGTACTTTGATTTTATCTTTTAAAACAAACGCATCAAGGCCCCAAACCTTGAAGATGTGTGAATGAGCATGCATGATATGGGCAGAATGTGTAGCGTGCCTGCACGCATGATCGTGCTCATCCGTGAGCATGAAGGATTTATTTGACGTTTTATCCATTGTGAGTATATTTGTTACCTTATGCATTAAATAATGCCCCTCCGGGAAAAGAATGAAAATGTGTTAGTGCAGTCAGGTTTTTATGCATGTTTGCTGTTGAAAAATGTGCTGTTTTATGACTTTATTAACTGTGACCTTTGTGTGTGTGTGTTTATGATGTACAGTGTTTTCAGTAACAGTTTCACCTGAGAAGTGATGGAGTATTTTTTCCATGTGACTGTCTCAGTCTCATGTACCAATAAGTTCAGCAAGAAAAAAAAAAAGAGCACTCCACATGGTGGAGAGAAGAGGTCTGTTTTTGGAAACATAGACTGTGCCATGTGTCACCCTTGCAGGCTGCATCTGTTAATTAGCTCCGCGCAGATTTCCAGGGCTAACCGACAGTCGTCAGTCTCTTGGGGACGGTGCTGAGTCACTTCTGTTTCCTTGTGATCCTACAGCCAAACGCAGAGAAATTCCCCATGTCCGTTTCACCTGAACCAGTGAAAGTGAATCATCAGGGCAGCAGTATCGTTTTGCCTCTGATGGATGGCCATATGTTTTTCCTTTTGTGTTGTGTTGTTTTGAAGTTCGCAGCAGTGCAGGTTTTTTCTGATATACTTGCGATGAGTTGTTTGCTTGCTTGTTTGTGTTTTTCAAAACAAAGAGCAGTGCAGGATCTCCTCCTATAGATGGACTCACAGTAAGTTGTTTTGCTTGCTTTTTTTTTTAAAGCAAGCAGCCATGCTGGTTCTTCTTTTATGCATAGCCTCATAGTGGCTGTTCCGCTAGCAACAGTTCAGGTTCTTCTCCAATACATGAACTCATGGTGGCTTTTAGCTTCATAGTGGCTGTCCCGCAGGCAACAGTTCAGGTTCTTCTCCAGTAGATGAACTCATGGTGGCTTTTAAGCTTGCACTAGTTCTTGTATGATTGGACTCAAAAATGGCTTCATAGCTAGCAACAATGCTCTCACTGATGGCTTCATAGCATCTTCGTAGTTTGTAGAAGTGGTGGTTCTTTGATGGGTGGCCTCATCGACAGTAACTAGCATTAGTGATATTTCTTCTCTGCGGGTAGACTCGTGATGGTTTCTTAGTAGTAGTGCAAGTTCATTTTCTTGTGTGTGGCCCTATGACAGCATTTTAAGTCGCAGCAGTGTTGGTTCTTCTTTGATGAGTGGCTTTACAGTGGGTTCTTTTTGAGCACCAGTGCTGGTTCTTCTTCGATGAGTGGCTTTACAGTGGGTTCTTAATTAGCAGTAGTACAGGTTCTTTGATGAGTGGCTTTACAGTGGGTTCTTTTTTTTTTTTAGCAGTAGTGCTGGTTCTCCTTTGGTGAGTGGCTTTACAGTGGGTTTTTTTTTTGTAGCAGTAGTGCTGGTTCTCCTTTGGTGAGTGGCTTTACAGTGTTTTTTTTAGCAGTAGTGCTGGTTCTCCTTTGGTGAGTGGCTTTACAGTGGGTTCTTTTTTTTTTTTTAGCAGTAGTGCTGGTTCTCCTTTGGTGAGTGGCTTTGCAGTGGGTTCTTTTTTTTAGCAGTAGTAGTGCAGGTTCTTCTTTGATGAGTGGCTTTACAGTGGGAACGTTTTTTTTTTTTAGCAGTAGTGCTGGTTCTTCTTAAGTGGGTGGCCTGGCGGCAGTGTTTTTTCTCCATATGGGCTGCTGAAATGAGAGTTGCAACAGAACAAGCCTGGAGTACATGACAAAGTAAGCTGGACATCTTGAGAGTAATGCTGAAACAGGGAGCATCAGAATCTGAGGCACAAGGAGGGACGCCATGGAGATGGACGTAGGCATTGGACATTGTGCAACGTTCTTCATTCACAGACCTTTTTTCCTCTTTCAGGATGCAGTGGGGTGGTCCAGGACCAGTCCACCGTGCGAGGCATCAGCAGCTGGCCAGCCTGCCGGGACACGCACGAAATGCTGCGCAAAACCTGCCGCGACTTCGCCGACAATGAGCTCGTTCCCATCGCTGCTAAGCTGGACAAGGAGTGCCGATACCCAAAAGAACAGGCAAGTGTCCTGTGTGTGTGTGTGTGTGTGGTTACCATCTTACACCTCCCTGGTTGGGAGTGGAAGGAAAAGAAGCGCTTGCAGTTTCTTTTCTTACCTCTCTGTGTAAAATCGTGGGGAAATCCCCGTCTCAGTCTCTTCTTGAATAAAAGTTGAATTTTGATTGGGTGTTCCAATAATGTTTGTGGATAGAGTGGCCAGATTGGGGAGTTCCTCAGTTGAAGCCGCTGGATGGCAGCTGCATTCATCTCTTTCATATTTTCAGTGCCGTTGAAGAAGGGTTTAGCTGTCGTGACATTTTTGTCCTTCTTGACTCTGCCATTCATTTTTGTTCGTTTTTGTTCTGCCTTTGTGGCCCCATTCTCCTGTCTTTCTGTTCAGGAAACTTGCACACTTTTTTTTGTTTGTGTGTGTGTGGATTTTTATTTGTTTGTTTGGTTTTTTTTGGTCACAGTTTGTGACATGCCGGCTATTTTAGTCGCAGTCTGGTGCCTAGGTGTGGTACACACTGTTCAGACTTGGACACTAGTCAGTCTGGGGCCTAGGGATTGTACACACTGTTCAGACTTGGACACTAGTCCGTCTGGGGCCTAGGGATTGTACACACTGTTCAGACTTGGACACTAGTCCGTCTGGGGCCTAGGGATTGTACACACTGTTCAGACTTGGACACTAGTCCGTCTGGGGCCTAGGGATTGTACACACTGTTCAGACTTGGACACTAGTCCGTCTGGGGCCTAGGGATTGTACACACTGTTCAGACTTGGACACTAGTCCGTCTGGGGCCTAGGGATTGTACACACTGTTCAGACTTGGACACTAGTCAGTCTGGGGCCTAGGGATTGTACACACTGTTCAGACTTGGACACTAGTCAGTCTGGGGCCTAGGGATTGTACACACTGTTCAGACTTGGACACTAGTCCGTCTGGGGCCTAGGGATTGTACACACTGTTCAGACTTGGACACTAGTCAGTCTGGGGCCTAGGAATTGTACACACTGTTCAGACTTGGACACTAGTCCGTCTGGGGCCTAGGGATTGTACATGCTGTTCAGACTTGGACACTAGTCAGTCTAGTGCCTAGGGATTGTACACACTGTTCAGAGTTGGACACTAGTCAGTCTGGGGCCTAGGGATTGTATGCACTGTTCAGAGTTGGACACTAGTGTCCATTCTGCGGTGTCTGTGTGCTCGTGTGGATTAAAGAAAAAAAGAATTATTTTTGTGATGTTGAAATACTTTTCATAACTTTTTACAGACCTTTTTACAAATCTGAGACAGAGAAAATTTCTTCTTTCTTTCTTTCTTTCTTTCTTTCTTTCTGGGTACGCAGGCTGATACTCCTGCAGACACTGCCTGTATAGACAGGCAGTGGAGTTTTGTGTGTATGACTGTTTTTTCATCCCGCCATTAAGGCAGCCATACTCCAACTTTGGGGAAGGTGAATGCTATGTGTAACGTGTCATCCATACCAACCGCCAAACTGGTCTTCTCTTCCGAAAGTTGATGATGGGATTTTACGTGTGTGCAAAATGTCGTGCATGCGTTCACAGACGGAACCTCGGTTTATAGTCTCATTCAAAGGACTGTTTAGAGAACGGAGTCAGAACCAATCTTAACTCCGCGGGTAAAATCCCCCTGTACCGAAATTCGAACCCGCAGCCCCCAGGATCACGAGTCTGGCGCTCTACTAACTGAGTTATTCCGGCCCCAGACAGAGAAATTAAACAAAATGTTGTTGCTGTCAGTGTGATCTGGTCTTATCCACCTTGATAGTATCGGTAGTTAAGCCACCTTGATAGTATCGGTAGTCAAGCTACTGTGTCAATAATTTTGTGTTTGTTACTTTTTCTTTCTGGATCTAACCTTTTTTTTTTTTTCTACAGGATGTGACCTTTGCAAAGCAGTTAAGACCTTTTTCCCCCCAGATGTGACCCATATGAGTTTGACAGCCCTGAAAAGTTAATTGCAAGGTGAGGCAACTGCAGGCTGAGCTCAAAACAAATTTTTAAAGTAATTATTATGACTCCACCGAAAAACATGGACAAACGAATCACAAGACAAAACACAACGCGTTTCGACCTCGTAGGTCTTCTTCATGCAAGATGAACAACACTCAGGACAAGGAAAATGGAGAACAAGCAGTCACTTGCCTTTGTTGAATTCTTCTTGTGCCAGATTTGACAAAGGTAGGCGATTGCTCGTTCTTCATTTTTGTTGTCCTGAGTGTTTTGTATCTTGCCTGAAGAAGACCTGAGAGGTTGAAACATGTCGTGTTTTGTCCTGTGATTCGTTTGCCCACGTTATTCGGTGGAGTCATGATCATAAACAAGAAACCCAATCACCATCACGGGAAAGGCGACAGAAGATGTCAGTGAGTTTGTGTATCTGGGCAGCAAGATCAGCCGGTCAGGAGGCTCAGATGAAGACATCAAAACAAGAGTGAAGAAAAGCGCGACAAGCCTTTGCCATCCTGAGACCCGTATGGAGCTCTACCACCATCTCATCAACACCAGACCGAGAGTATTCAACTCCAGTGTAAAATCAGTGCTACTCTTCGGGTCAGCCAGAGACTTGGCAAGTCACCAACCAACACCTCCACAAAGATCCAAACCTTCATCAACAAATGTCTCCTGCAGATCCTCCACTTGCGATGGTTCAACAGAGAGCTAAATACCAACCTGTGGACGAGGGCAAAACCGACAGCCAATGGACGCCCAGGTCAGGAAGAGAAAGTGGCGATGGGTTGGCCACACACTGCGGAAGGAGCCCTCACATCACCAGGCAGGCGCTTGAGTGGAACCCACAGGGCAAGAGGAAGCGAGGGCGCCCAAAGCAGACCTGGTGGAGGAGCTTGCTAAATGAGCTGAGAGCCTTCAGCCTGACCGGGGGGGGAGATCAAGACCTGTGCCAGGGACAGACAGAGTGGAAGGTTGCTGCTGAGGCCTTATGCTTCTCAAGGAGCGGAGAGGACTAAGTCCAAGTCGTGATAATTAGTTTTGAAGTTCAGCCTTAAAAGGCACGGTGTGTTGAAGTGGTCCATGACGATGAGTGGTGTGAACTGTGGTGATGCAGGTGAAGAAGCTGGGGGAGCTGGTCTGCTGGCCATGGCGGTGGAGGAGGAGGAGGACGGGGGGGCGGGGCTGGACTACCTGGCCTATTCCATTGCCATGGAGGAGATCTCCCGGGGCTGTGCCTCCACCGGCTGCATCATCATGAGCGTCAACAACGTCAGTGTGTGTGTGTGCGTGTGTGTGTGTGTGTGTGTGTGTGTGTGTGTGTGTGTGTGTGTGTGTGTGTGTGTGTGTGTGTGATGGTGTATTTGTATGAGTGTGTGTGTATGTACATGTGTGCGCGTGTGTGTTTCTGTATGTGTGTGTGTGTGTGTCTGTATGTATCAGGATGTGTGAGTGCCTGCCTGTGTATATGTGTTAAGGTGTGTATGTGTATGTGTGTGTGTGTGTGTATGTATGTGTGTGTGTGTGTGTGTGTGTGTGTGTGTGTGTGTGTGTAAAAACAATGGCAGTGTCCACATTATTTCTAGTTATTCCAATTCATAGTAAATTTGAATCAGGCATGAATGAAAAGAATGGTTTTGGTTATTGTAACATAGTTATTAAAAAAAGGATTGGTAAAATGGCTTAATTTTTTTTTTTTTTGAAAACCTTTTATGATAGATTAAACTCATGATACCTGACACTGCACAATGCAGTGGATCTTCATCCTAGGTCAAACACTTCCAGCTGATATTGCCCCCAGTAAGTGCTGAGTAATGTTGTAGGCTGCTAACTGCTAATGCATCACTCCAGTCTTAGGGCAAAACTGCCGTTGGTCTCAGATACAGCGAAGAAAAGCTGTTTGAGGTTGCTTGAAAATTACCTCCCTTTAGGAGTTCAGTAACTCGTAGGGAAGATCAGACAGCAGTCAGTTCATTTTTGTTTGTTCTTTAATCATCAAGTAGAAACATTATGGTCGATAGTGAAACAAAATGTATTTTTCAGTTACCATAACTACAGCTTTTTTTTTGTTTTCTTGTTTGATTCCAGTGAAGTGGTTTGCCAAATGACTGTTGGTGTGAGTGTATGAGCGCTGCTTATTGTGGGAACATGCAATGCGTGGCGTTTGGCCTGTGCAGACTTTATATCTGGGCCCCATCCAGATGTATGCCAATGCCGCCCAGAAGAAAGAGTTCATGACCCCTTTCCTGAACGGCGACAGGGTGGGATGTTTTTTGCACTCAGTGAACCAGGTTTGTGAAAGAGCGTGTGTCAAAGTCAAGATGAACTTTTTTTTTTTCCTGGTGATACATTGATTTTGAGCAATTGATTTACATTGGGAAATGTTTTGCGCTTCATTCATGAACAGTATTTTGTATGTGTATGTGTGTGGTGTTTTTTATTTTAAAGTAGATTATTTATGTCTGTGTGTGTGCTTTTTCAGAAAGTAGATTGAATTCTTTTTTCAAAGCAGTCTATCAATTAAAGAAATCAAGAAAAGAAACAAAAGAAATCAGAAAAAAGGGGCCGGAATAGCCTAGTGGTTGAGTGCCGGACTTGTAATCTTCGTGATCCTGGGGTTGCGGGTTCGAATCTCCAACGGGCCGTTTCGGTACAGGGGGATTTTTCCCTCAGAGTTAACATTGGTTCTGACTCCATTTCCCCGTAGAGTCCTTTGAATGAAACTATAAGCCGAGGTTCCGTGTTTGAACACATGCATAACATATTGCACACACATAAATCCCCTCACCAACTTCCAGAAGAGAAGGCCATTGGTATGGATGGCACGTTACACACAGCATGCACCTTCCCCAAAGTTGAAGTATGGCTGCCTTAATGGCGAGATAAAAAACGGTCAAACACACATAACTCCACTCCCTTATTGGGCAGATGGGATTAATCCTTGCCTGCCTATACAGGGAGTGTGTCCGTAGGAGTAGCAGCTGCGAACACAAAAAAAAAAAAAAGAAAAAAAAATCAGAAAAAAAAATCATGTGTAGTGTTATTGGTATAAAAAAGTATACTGGCAAACACACCATTTTCCCCATTCCGCCTCTTCCATGCACGCAAGCCCCAAAACATGAGCATAGTGATGTAAGCTTGCAACTTGCTGCAGTTTTTTCCCACTCGTTTTTGTCCATTTGCTTCTTCTGTGCAATCTCAGACTTGTGTCAAAGTTTGATCTGTAAAGTGCTACCAAACATAGAGAATGTAAGTTAATGAGTGATTGTGTGAGAGCGTGAATGTGTGAAAGATTGTGTGTGTGTGTGTGTGTGTGTGTGTGTGTGTGTGTGTGTGTGTGTGTGTGTGTGTGTGTGTGTGTGTGTGTGTGTGTGTGTGTGTGTGTGTGTGTGTGTGTGAGAGACAGAGAGAAAGAGAGTGATGCATTCATGTAGGAGTGCTTGAAGCCTGAATCCAGGTCATTCATGGAGATTCAGGCCAGCAGGATGTCAGAAGAACATGGTCATCCTGAAAAGCTTGTCTGTTGATGGACCAGCACATGATGCGTTTCTGCCTGCTTACAGAGTGATCCATCCTTTAGATCCCTTCAGACACAAGTTCTGCACCTCGCAAGGACCCATGTGTGGTGTGTTGAGTGTGCAGGTGTCGGCGCATGTTTGGTGGCACTTGGTGTGCAGTGCGTCCACCGTCATTTTCGTTTTCAGCTGTAGACTAACGCAAAGACCGAGACATATGTAAACATGTGCAAATGTGCTTTTGCAGACACAACGCTTGCACACGCATGCATGTGCACTCACACACACACACACACAGTCGTGCGCGCACATGCACACATACACACACACACACACACACACACACACACACACACACACACACACACACCGTAAACTGCCAATGGGAATAACCTCATGGGGAGAGCTTGACAGCAGAAGGTGTTCAAAGAAGAAACGAACACTCCTCGGTCAAAATTTTCGGCCCTGAACTCGTACTCTGTGCAGGACATGCGGCATCCAGGTCACGACTCCTGCATGTCCCTCTGCTGTCAGATTTCCCTCAGTTCACCCCCTGGCACTGCTGGGACTCAAACGAGCAACTTGTGAATGGGTGGACGTCTCAAGGCATTGCCTCTTCAGAATGGTGCCTGACGCATATCGCTCTGAAACAGACGTTCGAAGCTGGGAAGCTCGGTCCTTACGAAGTTTACTTTAGCTCCTCTTCGACCAGATCTGGCCTGAACTCTTTTGTCAGTTGCTTTTGCCATTTTGCCTTGGGGGGTTCCGGTCCTCTTTTAACCAGAAAATCGTGAGCTGTTCATGGGATCACTGGCTGATGAGCCTGTAAAACCCCCTCGTTTCCATCTCTGAGGCGAGGAAGGTTTGGGAAGTTCCTGGCTAGACCAGCACACTTCTCAGTCCTGTAGATGTGAGCCTGCCCCATTCTGCTGCCACGTGTGGCAGTGAGTTCAGACAGAATAACTGAACACACTGTAGAAAACTGTCAGGTGTTACTTTGTGGTGCGTGCAGGCAACGGCAGTGACGCCGGAGCTGCCAGCTGCACAGCCAAACTGGATGGAGACTCCTGGGTGCTGAACGGAACCAAAGCCTGGATCACCAACGGATACGAAGCAGAGGCAGTAGTGGTGCGTCGCACTGTGGATACAATATGAGCCTTTTTTCGTTTTTTGTTGTTTGTTCGTTTTTGTTAAGTTTCAAAGTTGTTCTTTCTCCTTTTTTTCTTTTTCATTTCTGGCTGAAAATCAAGAATTTGATTAGATTGTATTTTCTTTCATTTTTTTTCTCCTTTCATTTGTGAAATTAGTTATTTTAAGTTCTTTGCAGTCTTACTATATTTCATGATTCGTTCCAAACAGTGTGCATTTGTGGGTGTGTTTTTAGTTGTTTTATTTCCAAACCCTCACTGAAGAGTGACTGATGCCCAATTCCCTAACTTCTGATCACCAAGAGAATGCAGCTGTCATCACAACTCGAACTCATCAGCTGGAAACCAACCATTTCTTAAACAGACCATTGTCAAACAGACCATGTCTCAAACAGACCATTTGTCAAACAGACCGTTGCTCTCAGAGAGCCATTTTCTTTGTCCCTCGTTCCTTGCGTTTTCTCTCTTGTTTTGGTGGGGAGGGGGGGGGGTGAAGGAAAGGAGGGGGGGTCTGTCTTATTGATTTTCCTATCCTGAAGAAGACCCAGCAGTTCAAGCGTGTTGGAAGACTGGTTATCAGAATAAGATTAGTTTGAGAGTGATTTTTTTTTTCAAGCTGTCACTATCATAGCTCATACAATGCTCAGATAATCTGTCGTGTTTCTGTGAGTGAAAGATGGATTTTGTCTTGTCAGCTGGCCCTGAAGATATGTGTATTGTTGTAGGAAGAAGAAAAAAAGGAAAGTGAAAATAAATGTGTGATGCTGCGTGGAAAAACCAGGCACGAGTCGCAAAGCTCATTCCAGAGAGGAGCCAGAAACATGTCCACAAACCTGAAAGAAGAATTTTGTAACTCAGCCATTTCTAGCTTTCTTACTATCTGTTGTTTTCTGTATGCTCACAAATATAATTGCAAAATTTGAAGGCCTTTTTTTTCCATTAACTTAAAATCCCCTGTTGGGGTAAAGCAGCTCAAGTATCCAAACTATATCATCCGGGGTAGATTCTTTCAAAACTTCCTCATTGGAGAGGAAAGGGGGAAGCACTCACACTGTTGCTGTGATCGATCCAGGAGATCCTCCCATGAGATTACATTCTGGTTTGCTCGTGG